>JAODKN010000002.1:22224140-22234935 GCA_026774425.1 Petrocephalus zakoni
ATAAACTTATTTAATCGTACACTATATGCATTAATGTGTCTGCGGAAGCAGACGGGATTGGACAGAAATATTGCGGGAGCGGGCTGGATTGGACAGAGACAGACAGGGGGAGCGGGCGGTAATGGTCAGAAATTTAGCGGGAGCGGGCGTCTCGCGCAGGGCTCTACATTGAAGCATGAAAATCTATTCCACTATGCCACACACAAAGGTGGAACATCGGGTACCTATTCCCAACCACAGACTAGCTGTGGCAGCAAAGAAATAATAAGCCAGCCCCCCCACCCCAAGATGGTAACTGAGCTACTTTCAGTGATAAATGGAAACCTATTCCACACCTCAAATCCACTCCACACTCAATAAGGGAGGCTCCAAGTATAGATTTTCCCCACACAGCAACAGGCCCAAGACTCCAGTGGCTCCAAGCTTGAGTCTAAGATAACAGATACAGAATACTGAAAGCTGTTTGTTCAATGGTGACATTGTGAAGTTAAACCAAAGAGTGCAAAAACATAAATATTATACAAATGTATATATAAGTTACTCGACATTATAACACTAGGAAAAAATATATTATAAGGAAATGCTTGAAATCATTAAATAAACATATCAAACAGTACCATTTGGCAATTGCAAACTTTAGGTTTACATTACATAACTGAGCTGCACTGGAGCCAAGTTTACTCAACGGCCATGAAAGCCCCATGATGCACCCCAGATGCTCCCACAACACTGTTAATCCAATCAAATAAACAAAACCTCAAAAAAAAAATAACGTACACTTTAGAATATCAGAATCAAAGAAAACCTCAACAGTGCATTTTCCTACCATAATGACCTGGGCCTGAGTCCTGACAGAACTATAAATTTCTAGCAAGCTGGTAAGATAACCGTTTGTCTGCAGCAAATCCCCTAAAATGATCACACTCACAATAGAATAAGCTCACACTTAATTAAGCACACAAACCAGCAGGAGCCTTGTACACCACCAAAATCTCACACAATATCTCCTCAGAACAAAAGCTGTCTGCAGACTTCCCCAAGACATTTACACCGTTACGATCTAAAAAAGGCCATACTCCAGGGTCCTAATAGTTGACCAGTTACTCTTGCATTGACTTTAAAGATTAATTTAAGACAATCCCAATCAAGGAAGTTTTTACTATTCTGTAACTCAGTTGAGTATTTGCTGTTATTTAAATAATCAGTAACACTTTCTATGAAGCCCATATTCATAAAGCCTAATATCTGTTCTTATAATTCTTTGTATGTCTCATGAAGTATTATAAACACAATTATAAATAGTTATAAAAAGGCATAACACATTATAACCATGCTTCTCATGCATTATGAATGTTCTGTGAAGGTCTCTTCTATAATTCACTATAAATGATCAATAATAATGCATTATAATGGTAAGTATAAGAATTAAGAATGCTTTGTACTACATTATGAAGGTGTTTATAGTGCATTATAGTTGAGACCTATCAAGTCATGTCATGATCAGCCCCGCTCCACGTGTCTTTTGCCCTGTGTTCCCCTCAGGCATGACATAATTAGCCACACCTGAGTCTTGTTAGTTTTGCCTTGTGTTCCAATCCCCTTGTTAACCAAGCACACCTGCCTTGTGTCTGTTCCTTGATTGTTCCCTATATTAGTTTGTCTCAGGTTTGTGATCCCTGTTTGGTCATTGTAAATGCTTCCCGTTGTGTTCCTCCTTGTATTTACCCTTATCCTGGCAATAACTGTCCCCTTGAGGGGTTTTCGTACTGACAGCCTGCATCTTGGGTCGTTCCTCTCCCAGCGACGTGACAGAATGACTGGACCGGACAGGGATCACAAGCACACCTGCTTTTTTAAAAAAAAAAAAACACATTCAAGTTATACCTTCAAGGTTTATTAATTATTCTGATAAAATATGGGATATTCATGTAAAACACAGGAGTTTTTCATATAGCTGAATTGAATGTTTGATTGAATGTTTGACATGATTTGAAGCTTTTTAATCAATACATACAATATTAGGAAGTAATAAATGCCCTTCATTATTACAGGTATAGGCAACCCTGATCCAGCCTCCAGTAGGTCTTCTGTACTACCTGATGAGTGAGTAACTAATGAGTTCCTATGAGATCAGGTGTGGTTCATTAGACACCAGGTAGGGTAGACAACCTACTGGAATCCGGCCCTCCTGGATCAGGGTTGCCTACATTATTATATATATCAAGCTAGAATCTATCAATAAAGGCCATTGATTCAAAATACTTTAGCAAATTATGCTTTTTTTGGTGTTTCAATAGTTGAATAGGACAAATTAATATAATAAAATATTTCAGCTATACAAATTCTAGATTTAGTTAGAAAACAAGTTGATAAAATTGTTAAAAGCTTTTACTTGGTGACTTGGAACATTTACACAACTGACTGTCTTTAAAATATGATTAGATTCATTTTAAGTAAGTCACATTTCAACAGCCCAGATCCCATGATGGGGAAATCTGAGAAACTCCTTGAAGTCTCCCCTATAAAAATTAATGAATCTTAACTTAGTCTGAAGATGTGAAATTAGTCAGATGAAGAGATGAGGTTGTTGGTTGAGGTCACGGTTGAGGTTATTGTTAGGAAACATATAAAACTTGAAATTGAGAACACTGCCAAAGTATTGTAGCCTAGAACTTCATTCCACTACCACAAGGCTTGTCAGACTGCAAAGAAATGCCTGCTTAAATACTTCCAATGTTTTATCTAGAGAGAGAGAGCGAGAGAGAGAGTCACTTTGTGGAGCTGTGAAGAAGATAACTTTTTAGATTAGCTCCAAGAATAGTGTCATCTTTGATACACAAGGCAAGCTGTCAGTCTCTGTGCTTTTTATTTAGGTGCCAATATAAATCAGATCTGGCAGGTGTGATAAATTTTAAAACATATGGCTCACATTGGACAGCAGACATTATCAAGCGTTAGTCTTCATAAGCTTAGAATATGGGTGTTAACTGTTTTGTTTTTGGCTTGTCTTGGAGCCGGATTTGGTAACATCTTTAAGGTTTATCGGTGTTGTGTTTCTGCACACATTACTAAAAGCCCATGAGGTCTGTAGACGAGGAACTCAACTTTTTTCAATTTTTTAATAATTCCTGCAAAGACTCATGTAAGGATGTTCTTGCAGTACACTTTAATTTAAATGCAGTTAAATAGTAGTTTTACGTTTTGTAAAGTTTCCGTAAATTAATTAAAAAATGTTAACATTATTAATATTATTACTAGGATCCTTTCTATGGAAATCCCCAAACCAATATGCATTAAATCAATTTGAAATCCATCCATCCATCTATTTCCGATACCTACTTGCTGCAGCATCCTCCTCACTGTGCATCATCACAGTCTACCAGCTAGCGCTATCAGACCCCTGCAGATAATTCACGACACAGCAGCACGACTGATATTCATTTAGCCTAAACGTTCTCCTATCACACCCTTCCCTGCCTCTCTTCACTGGATCCCCATCTACACTCACAATAAGTTCAAGTCCTTGGTGTTGGCTTACAGGTCCATCCGTGCACAGGCACTCATCTCTCTCAAAATGCTCCTTAAGACCTATGTCCCATCTTGCTCCCTTTGGTCACCGAGTGCGAAATGACCTGCCAACCACATCTGATCATGAGACTCCCACCCCACCTTCAAGAAACACCACCAGACCCATCAGATCCATGAATTTCTTTACCAGCCTGATGCCTATTTATATTTGCTGCCTGCTCTTATGTTGCACTCCCTACAATGTTTTCTTATTAGATTCTGGCTTTGTTTGAAGTTGTTGTGTAGCACCTTTACCCCAATAGCACTTACACTTCATTGTAAGCATTAAATGTAAGCTCAATCTAGATGTATTTAGTGCTTAGTTGACTTCTTTACAGCATGTATGTTTGTAATGTGATATTTTCCTCACTTGTGCTAATAATAGACAACATTTTTATAAACTACATTTCCAGAAATAGAACATATATACAAAACAGTGAATGAGTGCTGGACTAAATTACTGTTGTATTTTTATATTGGCATTATTGTTTGTATTGTATTATGACTATTCATTTTGCATAATCATTTCTCATTTCTTCCAGGAGAAATATGAATCTGTCTCAGCTTTCTTTCTCAACACCTTATATATTTCCTGAATAAACTGTAAGGTAATCAGATATTTGATAAATCTTTCTTATTGATCCAAAGGTTCATATATATGTCACACCCTACCTTCCTGCCCCTCCAGTTTTCTCCCCAGTGTGGCTCTAACGAGCTACACCAGATATGTGTTAGTCTTATCGCTCATTTTAACTCTCATGTTAATTCACCCCTGCTGCCTCTTGTTTATACCCTACCCTTATAAATGCCTTCCAGTCCTGTGCCCCCCAGTTCCCAGTCATTGTGTCTGCTCTATAATGTGGCGTGTTCGTGGAGTTACTGTTGGGGATAGAAGGTAATACCGAGTTGGGGAGGGATGTTATTTTAGTGTTGGAGTGCACTGGTTGGACTCCAATTTTAGAATTTTTTTATTTTAGTGTTGGACTGGTTGGTTAACCAATAAGATGTTTAGCATAAAAATTACCACAGACACATTCTGGGTGCAGCTATTGTGATATTTTCGCAATAACAAATGAATGCTTGAAATGTATAATGAAATGCAGTTGCAGAATGTCTGTTTAGTTTTTAAATCCCATTTTTTTTTTTATTATTGAAAAGGAAGAATATATGCATGCAAATAAACCCACTAGTTCCCTCTTATACTTTTTAATTATTTGTCTTATTGTCCTAGTTCAAACAGCCTTCCTCCCAGTGTCTGTTTAATTACTGTTGAGACCTGACAGACAGTCACTCTGTAGTTCCTTGATGATTTTCTTGCCGTCGGCTTTGCTGACCATATAATCATTGCCAGACACATCAAGGACAGGCCTTGATTTTCAAAGGCTCTTGCTGCACTGATTTGCTGTGCTTTTGTGGGATTGATCACAGTGGTTTATCTGAAGCAACATGTGTGCTGTCCCCTTCGGTTAAGGGAGGTGACCGCCAAGGAAAGGGCTGTGTCCTTGCTCTAGCTCTGTCGAAACGGCACAAACAAGGAGACGAAAGCAGCCGGATTATGGCTGTGGCTCAGCAGCGACCTGTCATGTATTGCCTATAGCTATTGTGATTAAAGAAGGGACACAGATATGATCAAATGCTGCACCGGGAAAAGATAGATAACATGACATAACATTCATTAGGTCTTCAACTCAATTAAAATAGAAATTAATGTTATCTTTGCTTCCTGTAAACTGTCAATATTGAAGATAGCAATCTTCAGGGTTAGAGTCAGCTTGATGCCTTGGAATTCTGTCACACACTGCAAATTGTTCCCCCTAATAATGTGCCAATGAAATGAAATATTGTACTACTACAACTGCTAGTACTACTACTACCACGATTATTATTATTATTATTATTATTATTGTTGATGATGATGTAGATAAAAATAACAACAATCATCATCATCATCATCATCATGATAATAGACTACTGTCTCCAAACTTCCCTTTCCAAGGCTAGATGGGTTTGTGTGGTCCTCACTTGTTGAAACTTTCTGCGTATCCCGAGTCAGCCTTGACTGCTCAGTTCAGTGGGGTATGCCTGGAATAGGTGGCATCCTAATAAGTTAAAGCAATACCCAAAACACCTCAGTTGATTCTTCTTGATCTGAAGGTCTCCGGGTATCTCCAAACTCCTCTCGCTGTCATAGAGTGTGGCCTGGGAAACCCTGCAGAGAAACCTAATTTCAGCTGCTTACACTCAAAACCTTTTATTTTAGTCATTATCCAGAAGTGAAGTTAGTGACATAGACTGACAGCATTTGCAAGGGCACATAATTGTATGCCTTCTCTAATTCTGGGAAGAACATACAGATCTGAAGGGACCTTACAATTATCATTATATACCTTTTTAACCATGAGATGGTGATGTAAAAACAGTCCTAAGTGTTAAAACAAATTTGTCTGTAACCGTAGCTGTATCCGCAAGTAATAATGTGTTTCTCTCTCCAATATATTACAGTTCTCTCAGGCATACACATTTTGAAATCATTCAACCAACGCAAGCAAGTCCCTAAGCTGTTAAAACATAGTCACTTTGGTTACAGCGCACCACTTCTCAAATAGAACACCCTTCTCATGGGCAAACTCAAGAGTTTGGTTGGCAGTTTTTATATGGCCTCTGAATTTCTGAGCTAGCATTATAAAAAGTTTGCACTAAATACATAAGGGGCTAAAGACGAAGCAAGGCAGAAGTTGCACAACATCCAGGGGAAATCTCTTTTTATAACATCTCATTCATTTCCCTCACTGATCACCATATCAAACAGATTTTCCAGTACAGCAACAATGCTGCCCGAGATGTTATTTTAAAAGCCACTGACCACATTCTTGTATGTATGCTTAAAGCTTTTCTTGACTGTTATCGTGCGAATGACATTTATCGTGACATTTCTGCCTGCAATAGGTGCCTTCGCTCTCCCTTCTCTTTTTCTTCCTATTTTCTTTTGTTAAAATTGTGCTCAGAAACATGTATTATATGGAACATAATGATCAATTCTGAAGTCACTGGAGTTAGTAAGAAAAGAACTACATTACAGTTAAAAGCGTGGGGAGGAACATACTTTATCCCAGAGAAATCAATGACTCAATCTAGTTGATAAAGACCATTCTGACAAAGAATCATGCACAATTATTATTTTATTCTATGTTGAGCAAATGCAGACCAAGGGAACTGAGCTTCCTGTTACAAATCAAAACAAAAACCTTGACCCACTGAATCAATTAAGTTATGGATTATTCATCATGATAAACAACAAAATACATAACTAACACGCCACTTACCCAGGATATAAACTGGACATCATAGAGTCTGCTAAGATCAATGGGGCCTTCTGTGCCAGCAGTATTGTTACAATGATCTTGCATAGGATTGTTGAGTATTGCCTATTACAGTCAAGAACCTATTAACACAGAGGATTATGGCGTTGTTAGGCTCTTGGGAATCATATGTATTGTTAACTATTGATCATAATCATGTTTTGCCGAAAAAAGCAGGACTCCTTCAGGGATAGCCACAGTTAAGGATAATGACTTGTATGCAGATTCAGTTTCAAAAGTTGTTTCAGACCTGTTCCCTGCAAGAGAATGACAGTTATTAATAGCTCTGCCACTGCATGATAGACTCAAAATGTGCAATAAATTGGCTCATTATACCAGATGCTTCATAACTTTGTTACCAAGATCATTTATCTGTTGATATTATTTAGCTCTTGTTTATTCAAAAACCAGGCCCCGTAAGCAACTACTGTAGATAGATGCAGTAATTTTCAGTAGGCTGACACTATGTGCAATGTTAATATCATCATTGCATATTATGCACATGCTATTGTCACATTGCAATGACTGTGATAATCAGTTGGGTTGAGACCATACGTAAGTTATGCTAAAAATGAACACGTAAGCGTTTTGGTTTCAAATTTACTGCTCCCTTTTTGGAATATCACGTGTACAACTAACATGACTGAAATATGAAAAGAAAGTCTCATTTGCAGTGTTGAGTTTAGTGGCTTTATTTATAAGCCAAATACAGTAGGCATCTGGATGTGAGATGTAATGGTAGGCTACATGTTTTAATGCATGAATAAACACCCTGTCTATGAGTCCAACAGCAAGGATTCAAATGACTGCAGTTGGCTCAGAGAGCACACACAGATGTCATGTAAAAGCAGAACTGGTAGAGATTAAACTGATTTAATTTTTTTTTTTACACTTGCTAGATACTTGTGAAAAGACACAATCTTTAACTCGTGTTTGCCATTCAGGTGTGTGGAATGTCTCCAGCTGTCTCCGTCATGTCGGCTCCACCCCTTCTGAGTTCCATTCCCGGAGTGGCCATAACCAGCCACGCCCACTGCCTTCCCTGCCTTACTGCTTGTTCCTGCCCTTGTGTGGAATGTCTCCAGCTGTCTCCTGTCTGGTTCTGTTAGTAGTTGTATTTTAGTGCTCCTTCATTTGCTGTCCGTTAGTCCGGTCAATGTTGCGCGTCACCCTTCCCTGCCCTGTGTCTTGCGTGCAATAAAGTCGCCTCAGCGGGGTGTTCTGGAGTTACAACCTCTGAATCCTTCCTTGCCCCTCCTGCTCATGACGTTGAACACGCTTGCAGCTGAATATTACAAGAATCTGTACAGAATTACTGTATATTAAATGCTTTTCAGATGCAACAGATTTTATGATTTGGATCGTTACGTTAAATGTGTGATGCAAGCAAAATGAATTTTTATATAACTTCAGCCTTTAAAACACACGATAAATTCCAAAATTGCATTTTTATCCAAACAAATAATGAATTATCAGTATTAGATGTACACATACTGGAAAATCTATATTTTAAAACACTACTGGTGTCTTAAAATACTCCATTCATCCATCTGTCCATCCATATTTATTAGGTTGTGGGTAGTAACAAGTAATGCACCCTTGTAGGTTGTATAAAGTATTAAGAAATAATGCACCATTGGCAATAATTGGTAAATTTCACTTCTATCCCCCAAAATCAATTTGATACTAGTGTGATCGCAATCATTCAATCCCAAAGAATCTCATATAAATTAACCTCAGCGGCCCACATTTCTCCACTTTCAGTCAATCTGGAGGGTAATTCTGCACAGATTCTATCCACACCCAGTCTGAATAAGTCTGGTAATAGTTGACACCAAAGGATGAACTGCATGTAGCATTAGCCAGTCCAAGGTAAACAGAGGATGAAGCCACAAACCAGGAAGTAATAGCAACATGTAAGGACCACTTGTAAAATGGTAAAGTAATGGTGCTGTGTTTAGTCTGAGTATGAGTTTGAGTTACAGTAGTATGAGTTTTTTTGGCTGATGTACAGAATTAGTTTTATTCCTCTCTGACCCCTCCGGGGGATGCCCCTGCATGAGATATCCATCAGTAAAAAAGTTGTGAGATGGGAATGGGGAGTCAGGTGTAGGAGTAGGGGGAAACCAAATGGACTTAATTTTAAAACAGGGGAGACAAATAGATCACGAGGTGTGAGAAAATGGGGATTTGCCATCAGGGGGGACTCGGGCAGACACAAGGACTCGACGTCAATGACAGGACTGGAGAGCACAGGACTGGAAAGAACTTTTATACAGGACTACATGAGGAAGAGAATGAGTGGCAGCTGGAGTAAGAAACACAAGGGTAGAAATGAAAGGTAAGCCAAATGACTAACAGGGTTTTTTCCTTGTATTTTTAGGGCCTGCCAAGACATACTGCATCCAAACGTTGTACCTGATCCTTTGGATGGCAGTGTGGCAGAAAGCATTTACAGCTATTAAGTCCATTCAGTCCCATAGAAGGGTAACATAATGGAATCAGCTTATGAACTGTAACATCGTCGGTGCAAGTTTCAACTTGTCACCCTACGTAGGCCGGCATAGAAAACTGACTTATTGATGGACTTTGGCTTTGCCCTTGACTACAGTTTATAGCTTGCTTTTAGCAAGCAAGCCCACCCTTTCTTTGTCTATAATTTTAGCATGACCAGGGAGGTTGGCAGCCAGTTGACCTTATAGTTGACCAAACACCCCATGATGTTTTTCCTCTTCCTACTTGGGAGATTTTAGTTCCTCTTCTGCTGTCATCTGGCTTTCTTTCTTTCTTTCTTTCTTTCTTTCTTTCTTTCTTTCTTTCATTCATTCATTTCTTTGTTCCTTTTCTCTGTTTTCGAAGTATTCAGTACAAATGATACAGGAATCACAACACACCCATGTGACTTAGGGTGACTCTGTTCTGAAGGGCACTATATAAGAATAAATTGAATTAAATTTAATTTAACTGACTATTAAGTAATGTAACATGTGTGTAAGACATTACCCATCAGAAACCTAAAGCGAAACCTACTGTATAGGCTAACAGAATGATGTAGGTTTACTGATAAAAGAAAGCACTGTTAGCTGAGAAACTGCCAAATAGAAAACAAGTAAGTCATTCATGTCGAACCTTACATGAACAAGTAATAAAATAATAATGAATCCTCAATAAAAGGATTATCTGTACAAAAATGTTTTCAGGAAAGAGTCCAAACTGCAGGTTGATCTAATGCCCAAGGTCAGGTTGTTCCGTAGCCTTGGGGTAAAGATCACAAAAGCTCTGTCACCCCTGGACTTAATCTTGGTCCCAGGATAACAAAAAAGACCCTGATCAGAAGACCAGGAGTGAAAATGCCTCTGACCTGTCGAGACATGGACTCCACAAGATCTCTGAAGTTGTGTTATCTGGCATCAAGATGTTAGGAGCAGATCCTTTAAGTCCTGTAAGTGGTGAGGTGGGGCCAGCATGGCTCAGGCTTGTTTGTCTATCACACCCGAGAGATGTTTTGTGTGGACATATTTATACTACGTTGTGGGGACCCAATGTCCTCACTGTGTGATAAAGACCAGTTATTTTCTACCTTGTGGGGACATTTTTTTGGTCCCCATAAGGATAATCTCAATTTTATAAAAATCTGTGTCAGCAATCAAAGAACTAAAAATGCCAAAATATTTTATTGTGTTACTTATGATTAAGGTTAGGGCTGGGTAGGGATTAAAGGTGTCATAATTGGGATCATGGTTAAACCCATAGGAATGAATGGAGTGTCCCCATAAAGATAGGAATACATGGACTTACCTAAAGGATTATTAGGAACACCTGTTCAATTTCTCATTAATGCAATTATCTAATCAACCAATCACATGGCA
>JAODKN010000002.1:22291314-22305177 GCA_026774425.1 Petrocephalus zakoni
GTCAGTACCCGGCGTATAAGACGACCCCCCCACTTTTCTGAAGATTTTCATGGGTTAAAAAGTCGTCTTATACGCCGAAATATACGGTAGTAACAATCTGCGCGTGACCCAGCACTGTTTGCTGATTGGGAGTAACTGTTCAACAAACAAGGAAGTGTGTTTTAACTGCATTTGTGAAAAAAAACACTTGCCTTGGAGCTGATACAGATGGCACATAGCACTGATCACTGGCACCTAGTTCCCAGCCTGCTATCCTCATACCAAAAATCCACCTTGGTAAGTGAGCCTTTTGCTAATTTGTTTGAAACACTTTCAGAAGTTGCAGTTAATAATGAGAACAATATTGATGTGTCTGCAAGTTGGCATTTTTTGACAGTCTTTCAAATAGCAGCCCATTAGCCTTGTCACAAACACAATTCAAGAGAAAAAAGATCTACAAAGACTAACAAAGATTATACAGAGGAAAACAGATAGCAAAATCTCAAGTGTATGACAGGTGAGTTATTACACCTTCACCCCCACACACACATACATACACACATATAATTTTATATATATATACAGATGCATGTTTGTGTGAGAGAATATTTATGTTCTTCATGATTGACATGTCTAATTAGCTAAAAGATGAGTGTAAAAAGAAAAAAAAAACATGCAATAAAAAAGCCACATAACTAAATTGTCAAAAAATACTCCAGTAAAACACAAGGATCAGGTATAGTGCCCCCGCCAATAAATAAATGAATAAACGCAACCAAAGTCTACAGAGCAGATAAATGGGGCCTGCATGCTGCCCAGCCAGCTTTCCCCTCATCATTGCTTCATGCTTTTGCTTTATCAAGGTGCTTAGATTTTTTTTCTTTTATGAACCCCTTCCCAGGGGAACAACAACGAGGAAGGAAAGCATATGGGTATGGAACAAATATACTCTTAGAACATAACAATAAAGACAGTAGCAGATGAGGGATAGTACTTCAGGATAGGCAGTCAACATTTTAATTACAGTACCAATAATTTGATATTCGTGGTGAAGTCTGTGTTTGAACTCACTGTAATTGTTTTTAGACTAATGACTGGTGTGTTTAAAAATTCACTTTTATGGCTTCAAGTATTAGGACAATAATAATAAATCATCTGGTCCTTACCAGATTCAAAAAGTATTTAAATGTAACCTCAGGTATAAAATAACACACAATAGATTTTGAATTAATTACTTATTTAACAAAAATGAAGCCAATATAGAGAAGCCATGTGTGAAAAACTAAGTACACCCCATGGTTCAAAAGCTGGAGCACCTTTAGTAGCAATAACTTGGTGTAATCGTTTTCTGTACGACTTTATCAGTCTCTCACATCATTGTGGAGGAATTTTGGCCCACTCTCCTTTACAGTGTTGCTTCAGTTCATTGAGGATTTCAGACATTCGTTTATGCACAGCTCTCTTAAGGTCCCACCACAGCATTTCAATCAGGTTGAGGTCTAGACTTTGACTGGGCCATTGTAACACCTTGATTCTTTTATTTTTCAGTCATTCTGTTGTAGATTTACTGGTGTGCTTGGGATCATTGTCCTGTTGCATGACCCAATTTCGGCCAGTCTTTAGATGTCAGACAGATGGCCTCACATTTGACTCTAAAATACTTCGGTATACAGAGGAATTCATGGGCCGCTCAGTAACTGCAAAGAGCCCAGGTAAAAACAAGCCCAAATCGTCACCCCTTCACCCCTGTGCTTTACACCTGGTATGTTGTGTTTGTGCTGATATGCTGTGTTTAGTTTTTGCCAACATTGGTCTGTGAATTATGGCCAAAGATCTCCACTTTGGTCTCGCCTGTCTAAAGTACAAAAGTCTTGCGCTTTGTTCAGATGCAACTTTGCAAAACTAAGCCATGCTGGCCATGTTCTTTTTAGAAAGTAGAAACTTTCTCTAGGAAACCCTTCCAGACAAGTATTGTTCAGTCTTTTTCTAATTGTACCTCCATGAACTTTAATGGGTAACATTCTAACTGAGGCCTGTAGAATCTGAAATGTAGCTCATGGATCACAGTCTGACCTTGGGGTGAATTTGCTGGGACATCCTCTCTTGGGAATATTGGCAACTGTCTTGAATGTTTTCCACTTGTGAATAATCTTTCTCACTGTAGAATGATGGACTTCAAATTGTTTGGAAATGGCCTTTCAACCCTTCCCAGAAGGATGGTCAGCAACAATAGCTTCTCTAAGATCGTTGCTGATGCCTTTCCTCCTTGGCATTGTGTTAATACACATCTGCCTGCTCCAGACCAGCAACCTGCCAAACGTCTGCTTTTATAGAGGTGGCCGCGCTTGCTGTGCATTTGGATAGCAGTGCCTGGCTGCTACTTACTCTCTTAATTCCTATGGAAGCAGTAAGGGTGTACTTAATTTCTCACATGCTGCTTCTGCAAGACTTGCTGAAGACCAGATGATTTTTTATTATGTCCTGATATATAAAACCTTAGCATTGATAGAAGATATACTTTCTTTTTCACATGACTATATGTATGTATGTATGTATGTATCCCCTATGCTGAGTTACTCCAGATTGAGTCACATCCATCTGCTTTATTTACGTTTGAGGTCCATAGTAAGTAATATTGATTGAGAGATGCTTTAAAGCGGACGCAGTAGGACATTAGTGGGTGTATCGTTCCGTGTAACAGGTGCAGGAGAATGGACAGCAGTGCTAGTCAATAATGACCCACTGTTCACATTTAACTTGTAATACAGCTTGCAAACAGTAATGTATATGTGATAGACAGTTACAATATTCAGACAAACCTAAATCAATTATTTCCAGTGGTCCCGGACCCAAATGCAATATTATTATTATTATTAGGAGTTAGAAGTATGTCCATCAGTTTTGCAGAAGTTGTTGAGGACCAAGAGTTTGTCGAATAGGTCATTGTATTGATATCTGGCCTCTGTAGAGCATGCTGGGAAATTATTCTCCCTCCATTGCTCTTAACAGCCTTGCAAGCTTAGAGAATCTTTAGAGAGTTTAGGTTGCCTACTTTGCTGGACTTGTTGAGCTGGAGCTGCTGCCTCGCTCCTAGCTGCTTATATGGAATGTGTTGCCAGTGCATCTCATGCTAGGCTTAAGCGCACACGCCGTCACTGGCTCTGTACTGATGTTTAGTCAGGAGGTCCATCAGAGGACTGCAGTGTCGCTGAAGTATATACTTTCTGCACTGAAAATCATTGACAAGAATAGAAATGGACGGTATTCTTTTTGAGTCCTTATACATAGATTCTTTCTGTTATTGACCATTGAATTCTCAGGAAATTCAAGTCTTACGAAATCGAATGATACTTCATGATACTTTATTTTTCCATTTGAACAAATACAGTCATAAATAAATAGAAATTATTCAGTCATGTTAAACCTACTGTTAATCAGTGCCTTATGGTTCATTGTCTTAAATGGCTTCGGGTTCACAGAATTGTACCTTTGTGTCCCCTGGACATTGTAAAATTTTACAGGGTATTATCAAGACAAATGTTTAACTTTACAGTGTTGGCTATAAGACAGCATTTGCTACGGATGGAAATTCCATTCCAGTCTGGTATTGTTTGGGAGGTCTATGTTTTTTTCAAAGAAATGCATACAAAAAAAATCAATTAAAACCTTCTGTAAGGTGGTGATAAAGTAACAGAATGTGAAGGAGCTCCAACCCAGAAGGCCTTTGAGATAGACCCCAAGAGCTGAAATAAATCAAGATAGTCTGCTCCAATTTAAATAGGGTTTTTTTCTTTTCCTCTTTTAATATTAGCAGTTCAGTTGTGTTAAATTTGTAATTCTAACCCCAGCAACAATGCAGCCCTGGCTTACATCACTTGTAGGGTAGGAGCATGTCATCCTAAATTTGACCTTTTAAACTATTGGGCCACATTATTCTTACAAAAATCAATTGTTAAACATGCACTTTTCTCATTATTAACATAGATTATTCAGTGATAAGGAATAGATTTTAAAAAAGAACACTTTGATAGTGTCATTACGTATCTATTTTTATAGGTACTTCAAAAACCCATAAATTAGTCACCACTGTTTTTTTTTTATTTTTTCTAAGCATAATACAAATGCCGAGTCACATCTTTCCTCATCCTGTCCAATTGCCACTAACATTCTTGAAACTCAATAAGATTCCGACAAGGTATTTAATAGCAAAAATGTGCCAGATAGTATATGTCACTGCCTGGTATCGACTGCAGCTCTGCTGTCAACGGCTAAGATTCCAATAAAAGCTCAATTAGCAGTGCTCAGCGGAGACTGACGGCAAAATGCCCCTCCAGGTTCCATCCTCTCAGCCCCAATGAGCACCATTTTTGGCTGATCATATTTTTGACATAATTTTCTTGCACCTGTCAGTACTCAATTATCTATATAACAACAGATTTGAAATGAATATGGCAAAATAAAATGCGAGTGAGCCTGCTTGCAAAACCATGCATCCTGGGATGTGAAAGATATTAAAGTATAATTTTAAATTTTACAAAATGTTCTCACAAATAGGTAACCCTGCGTAAAACTAGATTTCTGATCAAGAATAAGAGAAACCATATACCCCATGAAAAATATAGCCCTTCCTGGCTTTTTCCTTCTGTCTGATATTATACATTCAGCTGTAGCAATGCAGTTCAAAACTTTGTGAATTATTTTAAGAAAATCAATAAGCCTAAATAATGGAATTTATCAATGTTTTAAAATTTATACATCTTCAGTTGTTGACGTCACTGCATTTTGCAATACATTTTACATACATAGAATCAATGGTTATGGAAAGTCAAAAAGTAACAAAGTACTGAAGGGTTACAGAGAATTGGGGAAAAAGGTAATTCTTTATCGAAACTATTTCAATGCATTGAATTGTACTGAATCAAATTGCATTATTTTGATACTTTTCACACATTTATTTTTACTTTAAAATGTACTGTCAGGACAAGTTATGTGACATTCCCCCTCCAAGTTGTTCCTTTTTCTCGTACCCTTAGACCTCACTTCCCATAAATACAATTTTTTTATTATAGCCATGCATAACTACCTTAATGCTTTTAGAATGAGAAACTGTCTACCACTATGTGAGGAAATACTCTAGCAAATGTGTGTGTAATGCTTTAAATTTAATAAATGTTATAACACTTGGAAACATGTTTACAGCAATATTGATTCCCGGTCCCGGATGGAATTTAGAAATAAAATTCAATTCTAGATATGAACAACAAAAGCAATATAGTTTGAAGTGGGTGAAAAAGGAAGGACTGAATAAATCTGCAGATCTAGCAGGGAAAAGTTTGGTTTCCACGAATATCGATAGAATATACATTTTATAAGCAATGCCTTAATTTGGGGTGTTTGTCACTCATTTAAATTTAATGGGATTAATTGTAAAGGGGAAGATTGTGTTCTTTCTGTCTATTTTTTCCTTTTCTCTCCTTCTCTCAATCTCATGCCATGCTGAAACAGTTTAACAGTACTTATCTGAGTGCCACTCAAAACATTAACAGAGATGTAAGGTAACACCATAGTTATTGCATAGTTTCATTGCTGTTTTCAAAGGGAAACATCTGCTAAAAATGGAGTAGTGCAGTATCATTTATGCTATAGACTATCCAGCATAATAGGAAAGATGGCATGGCAGACAACACATACCAGCAAGCAATGATGACAGATGTACAGTATGTCCTGTTATCTACTCTTTTAACAAAGAAAAAACGAAAAAAGAAGAGAATCATGGCCATGTTTCATGATGCTTATAATATGTGACTTCATTTTCATTACTGCCATTGCTGCCATTCCTCCTGCCTTGTGGTAAATTACGATGAGCTGTGTGCTTGCACTGTGGCCCGTCACCTTGATCAGCATGCGCACTCCAAAATAATTCCACTGGGACTTTCTGGAACCAAAGAGACAAGGTGCTATTGCAGGAAATTTCAGTATTGTATACAAGCATGAAATTAACTGGATCCATACTCAGCAAATAGGTTTATATTTCGTATCAAAGAATCCATTTTTGTACACTAAAATCTCAAGGAAATACCTATTAAAGGTCTCTACTTTGTGTATATTTTATACTTATAATACATTATCTAGCTTAATGTGGTTTGTGGCATCGTTATGACCTTCGATATACTGTATGAAATAAAGTATAAGCAGCACTATGCAGCACTGCTTTGGATGAAAGATAAATTGTACAAGTAAAAAAAATAAATCTTTAATTAAATAAAAAAAAGGGTGAATGGAACTCACTTAAAATATATATATTGGAGTTTAATTTGCATTTATTTCAAAGAAAATATTTTTTGGGAGCTAAGAAGAGGAAGATAAACACCCAAATAAATAACCAGCATCATGCATTAATGTCCTCCACAAACAAAAATGATTAATGGGTATCTAAAAATAGTGACACTAGAAGTTCGCTATTGTTTATGTAGTTAGTTATGTATTTGTTTGTTTACCATATGCTGCACTAATGCAAAGCCATTTTAAACATGTAGCCTCCTTGTGTCTGAAAATAGGACAAGAGTAAAATTAAGTTGTATACCTGAAAATGAACCACTCAGCAGCTAGTTAATAAGGCCAACTCTACTGATCTTTTCAGTATCTTAACCTTGTATATTCATATATACTCCGACACTCATGGACGGTTAAAATGGGGTTAAAGGCGGTTATGACAAATGTAGCCTTGTAGTTTGTAGAGCTTTTTGAAAAAAAATGTTTAATTGTCTTCCATCTCAAAACAAACACTTGCAAATGACCTAAATGCAGCTGTTGACAGATGAGCATCTAATAAGGGAAAGAAGAAGGTGTGTGGCACAACTGAACAGCTGCAACTGTAAATAAGCCTTATGTGACAGAGAATACAGTTTCTCATCTGTCACCAAGGAAACCCTGAATTGTTGATCCCTTGGGGAAAGGAAATTCTTTTTTCAATGAGGTGCCATGCTACTGTGTCCTTAAAATAGTCCAAGGTGTTAATATTTAATTATAACATTATAACTGTACGATAGTCTTTGGTTATTTGTCTCTAGAAAATATGTTATGAGTGATTGTGCTCCAGTGACGTGCAGTGAGGTTCATGGCAAGTGAGGCACTGACTCAGCATAAAGATAATACAAATATACAGAGTGCAATAATCAACTTAATTTTCTGATTTTTAGCCAGCTCACTGGCAATAATAATCCCGTGGGCTCACGCAAAAGTACTGGCTGCCTCACCTCGTGCTTTTTCAGTGCGGTTTTATATCAGATCAGAAGGACTAAATTTATTATACACATACATGAACCACATTACCTATTCTATGAAAAGTGAGGACATATTTAAAAATATATCAAATCTTTTAAACATCAATTTTTTGGGAGACATTTGACTTGATGTCCTGATGAAAACGTTTGCTTATGAGTGTATATGGGGGAGTTATCATGTTGGAATCTGGTGCTTGGACCATATGGTGAATCATTCAAAATGATATATAACCATTATGAGTACTAATCGGACCAAACGACTCCAGTGTGATGACTGTTCATGACAAGAGCTATTGTGGGTCAAGGAAAACCATCTGAAAAGAGTGAAATATGACTCATTAAGTCATATTTTTTCCCATAATTCAGGTTTTCAGGTTTTGTGTTTCTAACTCCAACTTATGCATCTTTGCAAAATGGCCTTGGATATAATTTCCTGCCATAAAATTCAGCTTTATTACTGCACGGCACACCTGCCCTGTTCTCGTAAGATGATTTGTAATCAGCCTGGTCGGTGTGATCTTGCTTTGAGCCTGTGTTAGTTGGCATGGGATCTCATTTAAACCTCATTGCTATTTAAGCATGGGGCTAAGGACTTTGTTTAATTCAGGGTCGAGTTTGTGGGGCTGGACTCTGCTTGTTTTGCTCCAGGGTTTTTGGCAGGGTATAGGCCTCTTGTTTCCAGTTCCATGATTCTGGGTGGCCTGTGTCTTGTTTTTTTGCTGCGGTTATTCTATTTTTGGGTTTCTGCCCCGCTTCCTGGATCCTGTTTCTGGATTTCCAGTGCTCTGCAATTGAGTCTTTCTTTCTGTGCAGAGCTGTCCATCCAGTTAGCAGACTCAAATCTCATTGTTTACCCATTTCCTGCAGTGTGCTGTCTAATGGTCTCAGGGACCAGCAGACATAAAACCTGGCATTGTGGATAGATGGCCCACTTTGGGGTGCTCTGTTTTGGGTTCTGGTTGTGGAAGCCAATCAATTTATTTTTAACCTAAGCACTCTGACTCCTTGTCATGACACACAAGTTGTTGGAAATAGATAACAAAGGTGCTGTTTTGGTTATGCGCCACTTTTTGTAGTGTATAGTATCTAGTTTCCACATATCCGTCAGTGAACTTTGACTTGTGACAACTTTTCCTTTTTTGCCAATGTAGTATGTCTGTGTCAGTAAAAAAATGTTAAAAAAGGATGAGTTCTGTTGGTCAATACTATAAAATATGATGAGGAAGCCTGACTTTAGGTCATTGGTGGTCTCCTCTATAAAAACAACAAAAACAAATGGACTGAGTACATTTTGGAAATTTGGTCTTCGGTCAGGCAATAAACATTTTTCCTCTTTGGCGCTCGGTTTGTTGCTTGAAGTCTTGTTAAATACATATCAAATGTCTTGTCAGCCCTCTTGTCAGCGTGCCATGCAATGAATTAGGGCAATTGGTAGAATTTAATTTACTTCAACCTTTAACAAAACAGAACAACTTTTAACAAGACCATCCCAAGACTGGATTTTCTGCCCAGAGTTCCCTGAATGGTTCCCCACTGGACCATACACCACAGGAAACTAGTAACTGTTGCACCACGGGGCTTTAAAAAGGACAGGCATTACTAGATGAGGTGCACAAAAGGCAGACTGAGATACAGAGGGCTGGAGGAACCATAACCTGGAAGCAGGGCACTGGGACCAGTAAATGAACCTGAAACATAAAAATAGCAAAAAAAAAACATTATAAACCTAAAGTGGACTCCAGCAACCCATCATCACCTGTGCAGAAATATATATGGCTAACCAATACCCAATGACAAGATGCTGACAAATAAAAATCACAGACTCAGAGATAACACTCTAACAGATAAAAGCAGTGTGAAAACCCAGAAACGAGGCTCCAAGAGAACCGAGCTCAGCCCTGATCCTTGTTATCAAAGAAGGATGGGACTGAGCCCCAAGCAAAGCTTGCTGACCAATCTAAACAGAACATGGAGCTCACTAGTTCTCAGTCCCGTAAATTACCGAAATAGTGGTGGGATATAACAGCCGTCGCATACCGCTAGCTTGCATTAAATTTAACATGACCTGTATTTGTAATTGTGATTTTTACTTAGAAGCATTATTAACATTTTAGTTTAAGGTCTGCTCCTTAACTATTACGAATTACTAACTGTTACTAATCATATGATTTTAATAGACAGTAAGATTCATTTCCAATCAAAAGTATAATGGTATTACAATCATGGCTTGCTCCTGTTATTTTCAAGACTGTAAATAACTTCCTAACATAAGCAATGGGTTACTTAGTAAACCCTGAAATTAGTTATTCCTTGAGAATTTCGAAGCTCGTTACAAAATACTTTGTGAGACAGGAGTAATATATCTTTGTAATTCATTTATAATTTTGATTTAAGTAAATCTTTTCATTTGCTAATGTAACAACCTTTGGTTGTATTAGTTTCTCAGTCTTCTCCATGTGGCCTCTAATAAGCGGGCATCGGGAAATACATGTCATCCACTGGGAAAGGGCTGGTTGTATGTCTCTTTCTACAGAGGAATGAAGAGCAACATGAAGAGCAACATCAGAGCTTCATTTTGTTATTATTGTTACGGCAAATATTTTTTCCCAATTGTTGTAATTGTTTACTTTCGTATTAATTTCTGTGTGGTTACTATTGTATTTATGGTTTCAGTGTTGGATCGTTGTTTCATACATTTCACGTAATTTTTGTCTTTTGTCCACGCAATATACACCAGCCCACATAATCAGCCATTACACTAAGATATTGCATTTGTTAACGTCCTTTTGACCACCATATTGCCATATCTCCACAATCCATTTATGTACCAATAAATGTTTGTTTTGTAACGTCATACACTTCTCCTCTCCCTTCTGTTACAGCCTGACCCAAAAGCGGCTCGTCAAACTATCAAACCATTATCAAATGATTGGTAACGTTTCATTAATAGTGAAGGAGCAGACCTATAGACTAAAGCCATACTATTTATTTATTTATTTTTTTTGTCTACCCTGGACATAAATCATCAGTTTATATAAGGTACTGTTTCATTAATACATAATATTTGAATTATATGATTACAATTGGAGCAATTATATAAAGTTCCTTTATTAAATACATTATGAGATAAAGGCAGGTAATTCTTTGGTGCCTCAAATAGTCCAAACAACTAACAATTCAATAGTGTTATCCAGATAATCATCACATTATATTAAATTAGTGTTATTTGTGGCTACCTATTATATGTGCTGTTGTTCGATCAATTACATAGCACAAAAACCCTGAATACACCAGTTCTCTTTGCAGTACATATTTCTATTAAAGATATTTATCTTCATAGAAATACCGTCTATGATTAGAAGGCAGTGCAGGCAGAACTGCATTACTTATACTACAAGTATATAAGATATACAGGATGTCTGATCCTAAGTGGCTTCGTAATCAGCCAAGATCCTCGATGATCCTCTCAATTGATATTTACCACAGAAAGGCATTTGAGGCTCCGATAACAAATTATAAACTTGACAGTAACCCAACTAATGGATGATTTGTTGTGTGGAAGGAACGGAATAAGATAATGGCTCGCTAACAGATTTTCACATTGAAAATAAATTTTCTTCCATTAATCCTTGAGAATTCAACCGAGAACCTGGGATGGCCACATTAATAACAGAATGCAGGAAAATAAATTGTTGCTCTGTATTAAAGTGTCTGCATTAAATTGTGATTTGGCCAGCCATAAAGAACACCATTGCATAAATTTATAAACTCTACCTACAAATTCGTTTAGAGCTCTGTTAACAATCAGCCATTATAAGTAGCTGGCACATTACTAGTAGATGGTAGAAGGCTTGTCATATGCGTTATATGTCATATGAAGAATACTACAGAGCAGATTTTCAATACTCATTACTTTACCAATAATTAACATTTTTTTGTTATATTATTAATGACATAAACATCTCTCATTTAAGCCATTATAAAACTGTCACACAGAAGTTTTAAAAGAATTGCTTTTGGCACAGAAGTAAAAAAAGAAAAATACGTTTGTCCTCCCAGTTTGCCAGTCATGGATAGATGGGATGTAGGTATATGTGTAAGAGATATTAATAGAGTATTTTGGTGCTTACAGCAACAGATTTTCCATCCATCCATCCATCTATCCATATATCTTCATCCACTTCAGGAATCTAGTTACATTTTCTCAGGAAGTACAGAGCAGGAAAGCAATCTGAGTAGAAAAGCAACAAATTAATACATTAATACATCTGGACTAATAGAACAAAAACAGATGTGTAAATGAACGTGCAGAAAAAGTTTTGCCTTTCATGGGAGTACTAGCGCCCCGTGACGGACTGGCCTCCCATCCAGAGTGCACCCCAGCCCTCCACCTTTGGTTGCCTGGGAATAGCTCTGAGCCTCCCAGTGACCCTGATTGCGATAATAATTTGGAAGTTGAACAAATAGCTGGATGTATAGGTGGATGGGAGAAGTATTCCTGCCCAGTATTTCAGTCAACATCTTCATTAAAAAAAGAAAAACCAGTGTACATATACATTTCTACTGTTCCACTGGAGGTATTTAGGCATTGTTCACTTATTTAGATTAATAAATATATATTGTGAATAATTTTTTTTTTTTTGTTCATTCTGATATCAAAAATAATAAGTAAGGAAAAAAAGTGAGAAAACACTAAAGAATTCCATGAATCAGTGCTGGTTGGTTGTCGTGCACTGTCTACAGGACTTAGTATAACACATGTAGCCTATAGCTGAGCCAGGTTTTGCAGGGTCACTAAAATCTGGTTTTATTAATATCCAGGTTACTTACTAAGACTCAGCAACACTGTACCCTTTGAGGTAAGTAAGGGATATTCTGCATCAGACCATTAAGTATCACTTTTTTTCAATATGGATAAATTGACTTCTCATGAATATCAACCTTTTTTAATTGGATTACGTGTGTCTTAGCTAGACTGACAGTAATACTCTGAAAGATAAAGTAAATGTGATGGAAGGGTGTAGTGTGGTATCCTGGGGTGTAGCACAATTGCTCTTCTTGTTTCCTGTTGAGCTCCCCTAGTTTAACAAGTAAGGGATTTTACAGGAAGGTCTTGATCTTCTGGGGTCGTCTCAGCTGTGTTTTCTTGCGGGAACCTGTATTGCAGCACCCTAATTTGTTGGTACTGTTCTTCAGTAAAGGACTTGTTTCCCCACATAAAGGACAAAGCAATACAACAAACATTCTAGACTTATAGAATAAAGGAAAGTATTGAATATCTTAAAATACCTCTAAAATACACTATCATTGTACCTATGTATTCAGAGTGTATAGTACATTTATGAGTAGGGATGCAAATTCTGGGTATTTTCAGAGAAGGAAACATCCTATGAAGATATATGCGGTTTACATAACTGATGACCAAAGTCTGCTCAATCTGGAGAATCTCATCAAAGTTGTAAATGCTCAGTCAAAAAAGAGTGCGTTCCCCAATGATCTTATAGAATAATGAACAATATAACTAATGATGTAGGTAAAGAATGAGTGGGATTTGCAAGTGTTGCCCACAACTCATTGCTGTATCACTGTATGGAATTCTCTTCCACTGTGGTACACAGAATTATTCAACTATTTATTGCACAAGTGACACTCCAAATTTGTCATTCTATCATTCAGAATAGCATTATAGGGCAGCATAGCGGTGCAGTGGTTAACACTTTTGCCTCACACCTCTCCTCATGTTGCCATGGAGTTTCCAACAGGTTACTAAATTTTCCCGCAGGTGTTCATTTGTGAGTGAATGGTGTGTGATGGTGCCCTGTGATGGGTTGGCAGCCCGTCCTGGGTTGTTCCCTGCCTTGTGCTCATGACTTCCCAGACAGACTCCAGACCCCCGCAACTGTGAATTGGACAAGAGGTTACAGATAATTGATAGGTGGACAAGCAGAACTACATTTTTATGACAGTGATACAGTGCATGCTGTGTTTGTTGCCGTCTTTAAGTATAATTCACAGAGAAATATTAATTGATTGTTACAGCTGAAACTACACTGTTTATATGAATTTATGTGAATTCAATTCCAGTCAAATTCAAATTCATTAATAGAAGTAAGGCATTATCAACTCAATTCTGAATGGCGCACAACCCAATTATGTATGCAAATTGTATACAGCACCAGTACTCAAATCGCTGACTTTGGTTTGATCCCCCCCCAAGGTTGACAAAATGTACCTTTTTCATTTCCATCACTTTCTGTAGTTATTCCTCAAAAATATCAGTCTGACTCAACAAATATAGATCCCAGCATACCAAATAAATTTTGTGCTGTGTGGGATTACTAAAAGTCATATGTCAAATAAATGTAAAATGTATTAGTCAAATGGTTGAATGAAGAGTTATATATACTTAAAAAGGCAAGTCAAAGTAGCACGAATTATACTACAAAATAGATCAGTGTAATGCTTTAAGAGAGCATGGATCGATATAATTGAATCAGAAAACAGGCCTAACAGCCAAGGTTGCTTCCACAACTAAAAACCGAAAGTATGTCTGCTTCTAGCCATATACAAGGCCACTGCTGCGTCCCACCCTCAGGTATGC
>JAODKN010000002.1:22315877-22337594 GCA_026774425.1 Petrocephalus zakoni
TCTCTTTGTCCCTAGTGTGCCTAGGGACCCTTGTGTGCCCATGTATGCCTTTGTCCACATCATGATGAGGACAGTAAGGAGTTGGTCTGCTCATATCTCTTTGTCCCTAGTGTGCCTAGGGACCCTTGTGTGCCCATGTATGCCTTTGTCCACATCATGATGAGGACAGTAAAGAGTTGGTCTGATGATATCACCTCACACCTCACTCAGACATTGAGGAATACATATCCACAGTACTGTTTAACAAAAATGTTACTGTTGACAAATACATGCCCAAAACAAACATTTCACAAACAAAGAACCTGGATGACTAATCATTTCTGGAATCTTCTGAGGGCTCGAATTGCAGGCTTCAAAATTAGAAACATTGACGTGTCCAACTTGAAAAGAGGCATCAGAAGAACTAAGGCTGCTTGCAAAGTGAAGAATATTTCAAAACATGACAACCCTCTACAAGTATGGCAAGGTATCTAGTCCTTCACTGATTTTAAAAGCAAGAACGCCCTCCTGCCAAGCAACAACGCCTTGCTATAAGAAGGATTAAACGGCTTCTTTGCTTTCACAAAGGCAACAGTGACTATGTACTCATAGCCCCAACAAAGGCAAACAATCAAGCATTCACATCATGCGCACAATGTAAAATCAATGCTACATACTGTGAATGCATGGAAAACAGCAGGCCTGGATGGAATACCGAGGTGGGTTATAGGGACTAGCTGGCAGAAGTTGTGACCAATATCTCCAACCTGTTTCCGTTTCCGGCCATCGTCCCAATACACCCCAAGTAAGCCATCATCGTACCATTGTCAAAAGTTACAGCTTCCAGCAACCTGAATGATGTTTGCCCATTGATGTCTCTCATCATAAAATACCGCTCCTAATGAACATCTAGGCCAGTATCCCTGGAGAAATATCAGTATGCCATATCCCCATAAATATGCCATATCCACTGCAATTCACACTGTTCAAAGCCACATTGAACACCAAGAGACACACAAGGATGCCATCTGACTCGAGCTCCAATCTCGAAAAGGACTCCAAATGACTTGACGAGGACCACAGCTAGCCTCTCTACAACTGCAAACTTAACTTCCTGACTAACTGACTAACTAGACTCTTAAGCTTGGATTCCCTCTTCCACTCTGATACTTAACACTTGCATAACACTGGGGCCCAGAATGTGTCAACATGGCTCTCAGAGAACAACCTGGCATGCAAAAGCATTACGACCAAGGAGCACATCATCGACTTCAGGAAATGTAGCTCTGAGATGGATTCCAGTTTCAAATTCTTTCAAATTCATCATAAAACCCCAGCTACACACCCTGGAGGATATATACAACACCTATGTCTGCAGAGGACCCCTAACATCATGAGCGACTCATCACATCCCTACCATCTCTATTTCTTTGCACTGCCCCTATCAGGAAGGTGCTACAGGACAATTTATACTTGCATTTTTAGAATAAAAACACCTTTGTTCCCCAGGGCCAACAGAGAATAGTACAAATCAAAACTATAAAATAACATGTATGGAATTATGCACTGACCAAAAAGAAAGTATTAAACTAGCTGCTCTGTGGGTTGGGACTCAGAAGGTTGCCAGTTCAAATCCCATGCTTGGCATAGTGATGCCAACACCAGGCCCTTGAACAAAGCCCTTAACCGCAGTTGCTCCAGGGACTTTCTCTTCTACTGCAGTTTCATAAGGTGGCCTCCTGGGATGCTTCTCCAGCTGTCCTGAAGGAGATCTCGCATACATGCTGAGCTCTCACTGGCTTTGTCTAGTCAAACTCAGGTCAGGTGGCCAAGTCATGTGATGTAACACTATCACGCGGGTTAGCGTGTCCAAACTTTTGACTGGTACGGCATGTATAGTATATTCATATTTTATATAATATTTTCACATTAGCAAGGTTAAATTCTTTCACCTCATAATGAATTCTTTTAGGAATATGTGGTAAGACATGATCAGTCAAGTTTATCAGTTGTTTTATTGATATCCGCCCCCTAGTTCCACCTGAGTAGCACGACCTTTTTCCACAAAATAGGCCATACAAGAGATATTATGAAATGAAAAGAGGTTTTGATCATCAAAACCTATACATACATTCAGTGGTGGCCAAAATTGTTAGAACACCTGACAGATCTAAAAATTTTTTGCCTCCAAAACATGATTTCATTTCATAATGTTCATGAAATATGCAAATGGTTGCGCACAACAAATATCAGATGAAGTAAGACCTACTGTTTTTATCCACATATAACTTTAATATTTGCTATGTCCACCTTGCAGCAATTACAGAAGCACATCTCTCTGGCATAGTGTCAGTATATTTCAACACTAATGGTATCCCATGCCTTCTACAACTCAAGCCAAAGGCTTTCTTTTAATGTACAATAGATATGTCCAGTTTATTTTCCAACTCGTCACAAATGTGCTTGATGGGGTTGAGGTCAGGACAGTGATTCTCCTTATGAAGGCTCTATTCTATCATTTACAGAGCATAATGATCACTTTGTAGATATTTCATATGTTTTATGGGTATTTTAATAGCCAATTCAACAAAAGCAACTGAAAGCTTTTAAATATGCCAAGTGTTCTAATAATTTTGGCCACCACTGTACATACATACATACATACATACACCAACTTAATCAATTCTTGAAAAAGAAAAACATGTCTGTCTAAGGAGCAATGGATTTGCTATCAAAAACAGCTATTCATATTGATACTGGGCAATATTATTTTGGGGGTGAGCATGCTCAGAAATATATATTTTTTTTTCTGAAACTGAAGTGAAAATTAAATACATGGGATTATTGTGTCCCTGTAACAAAAACAGCTCTCAAATTTATTTTTAAGGTTAGTCACTGCACAGAATTAGCGAGTTACAGCCTAGGTATAAGGTATTTAGTTATTTCGCTGTGAAACAGAATGTTTTACACATGACTTCAAAGGTTAGTGATATAGGAATAAAAGATCTATTCAATAAAAAACAAACTGGACTGGCGTTCTTAATTACTTAAAATGGAGCTACGTGTATACTGCAGGAAACAACAGTGATGCAATGCAAATTTGCTTAAAAAAAATCTAAATAGTAAATCTTCAGGGAGAATGGTTCTAATACTGCTATGAATGATTCATGATTTGATATTACCATATAAAGTAAGTACGTATACTTGTGATGGGCTGTGAGAGTCATAGTTAATGGGCAAATCCATTCTTTAAACATCAAATCATGTGCAAATTAAAAGCCATTTATTAAAAGCATATATACCCCCTGATCCTACTGCATTATAGCTTAATTTATAATGTAATTTGAATGCAATATATTTCCATACTTTACCAAGGAGAATGCTAAACCGTGTAAAACTAAACTGTGAATGTACATATAACAGTAAATTAATATTGTATGTAGACCACAGTACACTATCACAGGCGCCCTTAAATTACATTTATGATGATCCTACAATAACTCTGAATGGTCTCCTAACTTTTTCTAGTTAGGAATGAATCGATACTTGAAAAAAACAGTTCAATTGCTTAAGTCTTCCCATCAATATGAGCAGATTCTGAATGATCCAGGAGTTCAACCTTTTGAATAGTTTAATGCCAGGCTTAATCAGTGGGTCAATGGACACAAAGTACTGACCAGAAGATGTCCCTCTTGTACGTGAACGGGTCAATGTCAGTCATGAAGCCTTCTCTATCTATGTTTATCTGTTTATATACTTATGTATTAAAGTAATGTATCTGATGCACAGATAACCTATTATTTTGTCTAGCTACAAGGCATCAAAAAACTGGTCTTGCCAATGAATTGGAATTTCAACTCGGGCAGCTGGACTGGGTGAGTAGTGGTTGAGGAGGCTGCCTCAAGAAATGCCAGTTCAATTTTAATTGTATATATTGTTTATTTTTATAGTACAACACATTTTCTATGAATAAAAACTATTATATTTAGTATTATTAAATTTTTTTATATTTGCTATTTACAATTCATCTATCATTTTAAATATGTAGGCTTCTTTCACTTGTTACTCTGGTTTACATATCTACAAATGGGTTTTGGCAGAGGAATATAAAGTAATATTTATCAGGTGAATGTTAAGAATGCCTCCTACTTGTCAACACTTGACCTTTTGGCTTACTTGTGCAATTTGCAGAATAGGTTTGGAATCCTCTCTAAAATGTCATGGCTAATCAGAAATGAATTGATATTGATATGAATTTTCTCTAAAATATCATGCCTGACTGCATTGATGAAGAAAATCTGTGTAAAATATGAGGTACAGAATCAGAAACTATTAGATTGTGGCACTGTTCTGCTAACAGCTATCAGGCAGGGTTTTGATCTACCACAGACAAAATCTTAATTATTATTAATTTAGCAGATGCTTTCATCCAAAGTATTTTTGAGTGAAAGCAAGGTTAGACAATCCTTGGTGCAATTGGGGTTTAAGGGCCTTGTTCATGATCCCAACAGTGAAATCTTCCCTGCACCCCTGGGATTTAAACCAGCGACCTTATGACCACCCTTGTCATTCAACATTACTCACATCGATGACCAACAATCAGCATAGAGAGATTAAAATTCAGATGGTTATTTGGATAAAAGCACATAGCACAGGGATGAAGCCCAAATTTGAGATATCATTTCAGTGCAAAGCTCACTTTGACTGGCAATGCTAGTCTGATGCTAGATAAGGTGCACTTGAGGAACACAGCTGAAGAAGACCCAGTAGTAAAACAACTTTTGCTAACTTAATGATTTCTGTATATTGTGCAAAAGTGCTGTATATCAGTCCTGTGAAAAACATTCAGCAAACCTTTCTGTTATTCAAATAATATTGTTTTATTTTGTATTTAATGACAGAATTTGCACAGTTGTAACAGTTAAAGAGTCTTGATAACTTTTGAAATAGCATACAAAAAAGTTCAATTCATTGTAATTATGTCCAGATGTGTAAAACATCACTGTAAATATTGTATTATAAATATTGATATCTTAGCTAGGGTGTGTGTGTGGTTTCTATGCCCTCCCCACAGACGTTTCATTTGCAGCTATAGTGTGTCTCTAAATAGCCTGGTGTGTGTGCCCAACAACAGACAGAATGACAGACAGGTTGTCAGTCAGTCAGCCTGGTTGTTTATTGAAGGGAATTAGAGTGTCTGTTTCTCTTCAGTAGATGATATCTGCAATAGATGGCATTCCATCTAAGCTGTACCCAAGTCTTGTGCGATCCAAAATGAAGATAATTCTCAAAACTTAGATTTTTTATGTTTACATAGGATGATTTATGTAAAATTAAATGTATAGGTGGTATATCATGATCATGTGACGAATTATGTCTTAAGTCTGTGATCTTGCCTTTGACAAGCAATGAATCAATTTTCCCTTTAAGCTTGCCAGCTTTGAGAAGCAATCGAAAGACTGAATTATTTATCATAATTCTCTGCTACATAAGACTTATGCATTAGGAATGGAAGGTTATTTTTTCACCGCCCTGATTTCCTCATTAGACTTTATTGAATAAAAGTTGGTGATGAGCAACAGTTTTCAAAACTGTCACATGCAACCCCTTATAGATGAAAAAGGTGGTGTTTGCAGCTGAAAAACAGGTATATTACAGTACAGAAATTCTCTTCACAAGACCTCACGCAAAAGTTTAAGTTTAAGATTGTTAACGATATTGCAGTACAGGTCACCAATTATATGTAAGTTCCTTTGGTTTGATGGAAAACAGAAACAAATTAAATGTCAGTAGTAGGCAGGTTGAAGCAGATTTAAAAAAAGGATGCAATGCACTGAAAACAGGGCAAATGGGGGTGATAAATAAGGGAACATATCAAGAGGCCAGTTTAACCAGGTAAATAAAATGTTGTGATTGATATATTGAGGACAGAAAAGATACTAAATGGTCAAATAATGGTTACAGGTTTTGGAAGTACCATCAACTTGTTAACAAGCTGCTGTAATGTATATTGGATATAAACCATTAATCATTGCCCTGGCGAAACAGATCAATGTACCTAATCCCTTTACTCTGCTTCTTGGAAATGAAAAGCAAAGGAAGGGAAAAAATCAGCTTCAGTCATATTCACAGCGTAATGATTATGTCTAAGAGCTGGGTGCTCCAGTTAGCGCCACCACGACCTGGAACGAGTGGTGGCTGGAAAAACCACCGCGTACCGGAGCATCAGTCTCCTCACGTGCAGCCGTCACAGAGGGCAGATAGCCTTATGGTCTGGGCCAGAGTCCTGTGGTGACTCTTTGTATATGCAACCTGGCACACTTCCCATAATCTAAACTAGCTCATTTGATGTTAGTCAAAGGTGTAAATTACAGGGGGGATGAGGGGGTTGTAACCCCCCCAAAAAATCAAAACCACCCAATACACCCCCTCTCTAAATAATCAAAAAATGGGTGGAGACCTCAATCCCCCACATGTTCAACACAGTCAGGCCCTTGAAGTCACTTATTCCTTACCCCTTTTTTATGCACAGACATACGTTTAGTATAACAAACTAAAATGCAATTGTGTTCTCAATAAACTCTCAAAGGAAGAATATGAAATATATAAAAATGCATTTTCCCAGCACAGTTGGCATGGTGGTACAGTTTTTGGCACTGCTGCTTCAGGGACCCGGGTTCAAGTCTCTGCCATGGCTCCATGTGTGTGGAGCTTGCATGCTCTGGTTGTGGGATTCTCTCTGGGTACTGCAATGCCCCCATCCCAACAACAAATTGGGGTTAATTGAAGGTGCAGAATGGTGTGTGAGTGTGCCCTGTGATGTGTTGGCACCTCATCCTAAGTTGTTCCCTGCCTAGTGCCTGTAGCCTCTGGGTTAGGCTCTAGACCGGGGGGTAAACTAATCCGCAAAGTGTGTATGCAGGTTTTTTGGATAACCTTTTGGTCAGCTGTTCAAACCCAGGTGTGAGGACTGACCTGCCAATCAGTCCTCTGATTAGTAACCTAATAAGGCAGTTGCAGTGAAAAACACAGCAGCCCTTTCTGGATAAGATTGCCCGCCCCTGCTCTAGACCCCCTGGACAATGGATGATGGTTTTATTTGCCCATAAGTTGTATGATATTAAACGTATATGGTATTTTAGCATCATTTGATGAATCAGCTCTTAAGTCTTTGTGCTTGCTTCTGACAAGTAGCTAATCAATCTTTCCCATAAGCCTGCCAGCCTTGAGAAGCAATCAAAAGACTGAATGATTTATCATAATTCTCCACTGCATAAAGTTGACACATTGAATATACTTGGCCATTTTTCTCACTGGCTTGTCATCCTCAACAGATTCTATTAGGTACATTGGTGAGTCGTTGTGGTTTATCACATTGTCTTAAATGGCTGAATTAAGATTAAAAGAATAGCATATTTTAATGTTGAAAAACAGTAAATAAAAACTATTTCTTCTGTTGTTGTCATTATGCTAAAGAAATTATAGATACTCTTGCATTATACAGTTGATATATCTTTGTGCCACTATGTCGATAGAATCAACAAACTACACACACACATATATATATTATTAAAAACTCCTGTAGATTCCCAGTGATGGAGAAAAAATTCTCATACCAATCAGCACATTTATCAAACCAGGCAAAGTAACGTAAAGCAAGCCAGGGGTTAGCTGACGCAGGGAGCGGAAACTGTTTGTTGTTTTTTTGTTTTACCATATCTTAGTGAAACGAGGGAAGCATAAGCAGAGTGTGACCCAGATGAACAAGGACACAACTGTAAAGAGCAAATGCACTCCTGTTCCTCTTTATTTGTTGTTCATAGCTTCCTTCATACTGTAGATCTATTTACATATTTTTTACATATTTGTTTGCTTGTTTATGTGTATACGTGTTTATTTTCCTGGGTACAAGAGTGCTTGATACATAGAGGAAAACATTTTTTTTTGCATTGCACCTTGTTTCAGCTGTTAATATCTTAATAGTTAATTGTTAATAGGTTTTAATCACCCTCAATATGTTCTGTGTAACACAGAACAGTCATTACAAAACTTTGAAAATATAATTGAAGACTGACTGCAAAAATAATGAGTTACTGTTTTTTTTTTTTTTGACAGGTTGAATACAGGACATAAGTCATTTGGCATGAAGGCAATTTCCGATGTTCTAGTATCAGATGTTTTATTTTATAATACCTTTTTATTAAGTCTACTGCTCCTACAAATAAGTGGTGTAATTAACTTGAAATAAATGTCCATATGCGAAGTATAAGTACAGTAATACGAAAGCTTTAAAAGCCATCATTGCAGATTTGTAACCCTATTTATAATATCAATATTCTGATATTTCTGTGCCAATTCTCATTAGCAAAGTGCTGACAACAGGAAAAACTTTCAACTTTTAATACACATTCTGACATGCTGTTATTATAAGGTTCTTTCTTTTTTCTGTAGCACTGTCCATCGCCGCCACTGACAGTATTCACAGTTAACTGAACTGGTAATCGCAAAGTTAAAAAGGACTGCACGATTCATCAGTCTACAACTATAGGTACCTTAATTAGTCAGACAAACAAGTTTTTGTCGATAATTGCCCCAGTTCCACTTTGTTAATGATTTCAGTGATTTTAAATAAATGTACTGAGTTCAAGAAATGCGAGATCACAGTAAACAGGAATGACTCAGCCCATCTTGTTTATGTATGCGTATCATCTAATTGTTAGTGTATACACAATTCATTGTTAATTATTTGAACCTTTATTTTATTCTACACAGCTTATTCAAAATGCCATTGCAGGTGAGTTTAGTCACACCTCCCTCTGCAATACACTGAGTAGCAAAGTGCAATGCAAGGATATTCTGAAGCTGGGACTTGTCTTGAGCACATACACTTATGCTGCCCTCAGGGATGCAGCAGGGACATGAATACCCTGGCAGATTCAGGAGGACCTGGCTCTTTTCAGGGGCCCTTGAATATGTTAAATTGGGATTTGTCAAACAAAGGTCCGAGGGGGACGCCCCTTGGCAAAATATATGGGTTGCCAATATTATGCAATAGTCAGCACCCAGCCTTTGTGTTTGCAAATGTTGAGACTCCCAGAATTAAATGTGAATTAGATGTAAAACTAAGCAGGGGGGCCAAGGTCACATTTTGTCTTATGCCCCTGGTTGCCCTCTTTCACATTTTTAAATATGCCCCTGGTTGCCCTCTTTCCCCTTCCTTGGTTAGACAATTGAGCTTGGTGACTTGGTCATCAGATACAAGTCCCTTGTTCGGCAACAGCAGATCTGCTCGGAGAGTGATGAACCGGGATCTGTTTTCATGACTTGGACGTTAAGGACATCGATTCGCTCTCTCACTGCATTTCTGACTAGATCATCTTCTGTGTGGATGCAATAATTCCCCGGAAAACAGTTCTTTGTTTCCCAGACAACAGGCCCTAAAAGATATCAAAAAGCTCCAATGACATGACAATCCACTGGGGGGTGATCAGCACCACACAGTCCAAAAATAACTATTGTTTCCTCATGGCTGCCCACTAGGAGTGATAACGGGGAGCAGGAGGTGGCTGTTAATTGCCCCACCCACGGGCTGAGACTGTCTTCGCCAGCTTAGACATACTCAAACCTGTAGACTTTATATTTCCCTGTTTTTCTGGAATAAATCTCACCCCTCCAAGTGATTTTGCCAGCAACCTTGTCTTCTATGCCTCCTTGCTCACCACACTCCATAGTCAGAAGAAGAGGGCTTTTCTGATGGGTAATTGGAAGTATTTGAGGTTCATGGGCAAGGCAGCAGGGCTTGATGGCATCAGCTCTAGAGAGCATATTGCATCTACATTCAAGCTTGGACAGGCTCTGAAAGACGTTTAGCCTGACTGTAAAACACCTATTCCGTCTGGAAAACTTTAAGCCCTATACCTAAAAAAAAATACTCTGGTGCCTGAAATGACAACAGACCAGTGACAATCACATCCCATGTAACGCATCACATCTCATGTAACGCATCACATCCGATGTAACAAAGATATTTGAGAAGCGCCCAGAATCTCAGCCTACCTGCAGAGGACTTTCTAACTCTCCCACAGTTTTATACCAGCTGTGGATATTATAGATCTGGAGCCAACTCCCACATGGACAGAAACATCATGTGGATTCTCTTCTTTGATCATCCAGCCTTTCCTGCAGAGAAAGAAGCTGAAGGTGACGCACACTGAGCATGACATGGTTCCTTCAATCACCTCGTTAACGGGCCACAGGTAATCTGCATCTATAACTGTACATCTGAAGAGATGCTGCACTATACTTGGGAACACCAAGGCACAACAATGTCACCATTGCGGATTACTATTTACACAACAGACATCGGATACTACATACAGTATGCTTTGGCATCTACAGGAGTTCCCTGATGATTCATGAGGAACAGTGTAGGAACAGGAGTCTAGTAGAGAGTTTGTTGGGTGATGTAAAAAGAACCACCTGCAGTTTCAGCTGGCACTGGTATCTGGGAACAGTGGATAATATCCTAAGTGAGCAAGCTAAGAGGCTACTAACCCACTATTAACCACTTGCAGCACATAATCATGCGGATCCTGAAATTGATGCAAATTAAAATAGAGCATAGACTAACTGAAACCTGAGACAAGATGGCCAGAGGTGGACATATCAGGTACAGAAAATACAAATCCAGACCAAGATTTAGCTTCAAACAACACGTTGAGCATAAGAGTCACAGTCAGCTGCTGGCTGGTTGAAACAAAATCTTGGTCTGGATTTTTACTTTTTAGACTTGAAATGTCCACCTCTGAATTATTATTATTATATATCTTTTTTTTTTTTGCTTTGCGTGGTTCTAAACTGGTTAAGAGTTGCAGTTTAGTGTTTCTAAATGTCAGCATGATTTGTCAGTACATCAGTGACGTCCATTTAGAGGTTTACAAGTATTTTCTTTGCCAGTTTTGTTTCTCGATTACAGTCAGACATGGGCAGTATTTCAATTAAATGTATTTAAAATACATATTAAATTACTTTTAAGTGTTTTCTAATTTGTATTTTCAGATGTAATTTGTAACAAATTTATATTTTGTAGGTTGTATTTTTGTATTTACCCTGAATTTTGTATACATAATAAAATATACAATTTTTAAGATTTATTTATTCATTCATTTATTATTAATTTATTTTCTGACTCCATACATAACATATGTATTACATACATATGGCTTTTTAGTAATTTGGCACATAATCTGTTAGTCTGCTCACGCCTAAATACAAGAAAAAAACTTCTGTTACTCCTCATCCTATTCGGGGTTAAGGGGGGTCCGGAGCCTGTCCCAGGGGATAAGGGCACAAAGCAGGGAACAGACCAGGATGAGGCGCCAACCCATCGCTGATGGGTGAAAACGAAATAAACAAACAAACAAACAAACAAACAAACAAACAAACAAAGGAACTTGGAGTTTGTTTTACTCAAACATTAACTTACTAAGTCCATATTGTATGTATTTGTGTATACAAATACATTTTGGTAAAGGAACAGAAAATGGCCAATTGTAAGGATGGATAGAAAGGTGATTAAATCAATTATTCAATTAATTAATAAACTGGTAGATAATGAGTAAGATAGGTGTCTTCCCCCTCATGGATTAATAAAGGATTAATATCAGCCAAAAAAAGCAGCAATTATTTATATTGGTATACAACATGCCCAATAACTGTGGACTATAGAGATTGGCAATTCTAGAAATCCAAAAGCAGTGTTCCCCCTAAAGCCTTAGTCCTCCAGGTCGCAGCCGCCAGAGACCACAATCCATGGTTTGAGTTAATTGAAAGTTGACTTCTTATGATTAGTCTGTGGTGTTGGCAGGGTTACTGCTCGTTGCTCTATGCCTTCCATTTGCCCGAGTCCAACTTTTTACATCAGGTGCACTAATTTCCAATCAAGTTTTCAACAACATTGGAAATTAGGTTTGATTAACCAGAGGGTTTCCTAAATTGAAGCCCCATTTTCTAATCAATGGAGATTTTTGAGCTGTGCAGAAAAGGGGGTAATGAAAATAAAGCTAAGCGAACAGATAATCCTCTCTGACAAATTGGTCTGGTAATTGTCATTTGATGAGTTTGGAGGAAAATAAATGTGTCAACCTGCTATAGTAAAACACAGTTGCAATGGCCTAGGATGATTAAAATCCACATTCTATGTATTTATATATTTACAGCTCTGGATAAAAAAATTATGAGTACAGTTATGGGCTGATATTTGTGCCACTATCTGAATTGGGTATATTTGAATCTGAATTGCACAATTTGAATAATGCAACGCTCTATACTTACACATTCACTTCTCCCAATTCAATTTCAACTATTATTATTCAATTTCAAATTATGGAAACGCACAATCCCGGTCTTTGAGGAAAAGTAAAATCAACTGCAGATTCTCAACAGAATTCATTTCCATATTTATGTCAGTTCTGTAGGTCTCTGTAAAGTGGAACTTCGTCTTGGAAAAAACAGTTGAAGCGTGTGCCGGGATGTCGGCAGACCAAATTCAGGATATACAAATGTTAATCTGCCCAAGACATGAAAAGAAAAAAAATCAGTCATACTGATCATCTACTTACATCCACTGTATTTATATATACACTATATATACACTGTGGTATTTTTTCAGAAGTATGATACAGGCAAGATTATAATTGACAGTAAATACAGGGCTTCATGTACCTTTGAAAACAGCGACAATACGTTATTATTTCATCTTGCAGGCCCAGAATAATGATGGAAAATAGGGACTGACGTATTGGTGTGCTATGAAAGGATGTATTGGGGCTTGAGAGTGCACCGGGTGCTGACAGTTTGATCATTTTCTCCCAGACAAAGTTCCATTTTATCACAACGTGCAGAACTGTCGTCAATGTGGAAATGAGTTCTGTGGTCGATTAATGATCCTCAAGGACCCAGATTGCGTGTCTCAATAATTTGAAATTGAATTGTGAGAGTTGAAATTGAATTGGGAGAAGTGAATTTGTAAGTATAGAGCGTTGCGTTATTCAAATTGTGCAATTCAGATTATATATGTGGGAGATATATTCAGCATAAATTTAGCATATACTGTATGTGGGAGACAATAGGGTGAGCCAGTCCCTGGAACGGGCTGAATGGTAGGATCATTCTAGCAACCAGGGGCCATGGGATTTGAACCAACAATCCACCCCAGTCCCAACCCACAGAGTTGCCCCCCCCCCCAACAAATTATATGTTTTTTTAATTTAATACTTTGTTGGTCAGTATACAGTTCCATGAATGATATTTTATAGTTTTGATGTCTTTATAATTATTTTAAATGTAGAGAATAATTGTGCTCAAACTTTTGATTTGTACTGTAAATATGCACTATATAGACAGAAATATTGGGACACACTTCTCAGTCATTGAATTCAGCTGTTTCATTCAGATCCATTGCCACAGGTGTAACAAATGAAGCACTTGTACATTCAATCAGGTTTACAAATATTTGTGAACAAATGGGCCATTCTGAAGAGCTCACTGAATTCAACTGGGGCACGGTCATAGGATGCCACCCTTGCAATAAGTCAGTTCCTGAAATGTCTTCACTGCTAGATTGTAAAATGTAAGCATTTAGGAACAACAGAAAGTCAGCCAGGAAGTGGCAGACCACGTAAAGGAACAGAGAGGGGTCACTGAGTGCTGGGGTGCATAGTATGTAAAAGTTTCCAGCACTTTTTTGACTCAAAAACAGCAGAGTTCCAGATTTACTCTGGCATTAACCCCAGCACAAAAACTGTGCACCTGGAGCTTCATGGAATGGGCTTCCATGGCTGAGCAGCTGCAAGCTTCTCATCACCAAGCGCAACGCCAGGCCTTGGAGTGGCGTAAAGCGTAAAGCGTAAAGCGTAAAGCATACCGCCACAGGACTCTGGAGCAGTGCAAACGCGTTATGTGGAGTCACGAACCACGCGTCACTGTCTGGCAGTCGGATGGATGAGTCTGGATTGTGCGGTTGCCAGGAGAATGTTTGGTGGCCAAGGGATAATGGTGTGGTATTATTTTGCAGGGGTTGGGCTAGGTCCCTTAGTTACAGTGAAGGAACCCTACTTGCATGCAAAAACAGCTATCCAAGTGAACAGCAGTGATGTCCAATTCTTTAAAAAATCGTGCTTTTGAACTGGTTTTCACATTTAAAAGAATCAAAGTTTATGCAGATCCTCACATACACAAGTCAAAATCATAGATTAAAAAAAAACTGTTGTGACATCTCTGCACTGGTCTCCTTTACCTCTGCACCTTACCCAGGCTGAGGTCTTGCACTGTCATCACTGCCATTGTTGTCATGGCTTCTGTTGTTGTGATCATTGCTGCGCATTTCTTACAGCTTGGAATCTTAGCAAAGATGTGATACACTGCATTGGAATGAGCATTGACCAAACTCAAGGACCACATCAGAGACAGACACTGGCCAAAGACACCAATGCATAGATAAGCTGATGGCTCCATTCTCTCCAGGACTGTTTCCATGTTCAGCATCGACTGCATGAGGTCCACACCAACGCTTATGACCTGTCATGTCTGAATGTGCAATGGGTTGGTCTGACTATGTCACGGTTTCCCACTCTCCGAGGACCCATGTTTTTGCTCCCTTCCAGCTCCCTGCTACGAGCAAAATGTGGACTGTTTGACTGGGAGCTGGGAGGGAGCAAAAACATGGACCGGGTATGTGTCCTTGAGAACCGCCAGGGAAACATTGCACTAGGTAATCAGAGTAGCTCTTGGTTAGATTGGGGAATGCGATGACACCAACCCTGGGGATCCCAGTCGCAAGCCTCTCTGGGCAGCAGAGGCACCACAGGACACCAGAAATCCAGAAGCGCACCATGGACAGTGGACGGGGGGGGGTGGGGGGAGCGATTTCATAACTAGGATTGTGGACAGCCGCTAATCGCGCAGGGCTGGGCAACAATATTTCCCTCAGCTGCCTCTGGCTGCCCAGAGAAAAACTCCTCTTCAAAGAGACACACTCGGGGAAGCTGCAGGAGCTGAGCTGCATGTTACTGCCTAAAGCTCCAGCTGGAACCATTCAGACAACAATGCAATTGATGGCTCTTTTGTTTTTTACATTTCCTGGTTTATTTTTTTCCCCTATTGGCTATTTTCACATGCATAGTCTCTCTACACGCACACCCCATTCTAGTTTATTCCCTGCCTTGTGCCCATAGCTTCTGGGATAGGCTTGGGATCGCCGTGACTCTGCATAGACCAAGCAGGTAGAGAAAACGGACGGATGGATGGATATACATCGCAGATTCTGATAATCCAAGTAAGGCTCATCTGCGGGGAGGGAAACCTGGATAGCTGGCTGTTGGAACTGTCCCCATTTCCCCATTGTCAGGACTGAGACAGGCTCCTCCAGCCTGCAATGTCGCTACCCCTGTCACATGCCCGTTTTATCCGGACATGGCTGTTTTTATGCTGTCCCTCTTCTGACTAGTGGCCTCTAGTCTTGGTTCATGAAGGAAGAAGCCTGGATCAAGCCTCCCACCATATTGGTGCTGAATCCTCACAGGCATCTGCTGTCCGTGCCGCTGTAACTTGTGCAGGCCCATTTAATAAGCAGCGGAAGAGGCAGGCAAGACAAATTGTTGTCCTGACTGCATAGATACCTTATTGGTTTGTTGGACTTTATTTATTAAACCGAAATTATTAACAATTCACTACACTGCGATAAATCTTGTAAAACCTGAAAAATGCAGCGGTGGTGGTTTTATGTGGTCTGGGCAAATGATACATTTTGTTACACTGCATAGTACTAGGATTCCTCAATTAGTGTTTTAGATATTTCTGTTTGCACTGTTTATACCAAACTCAAACATTTTATCCTCTTCAACTATAAAGAATGAAAAAACAAAACAATGTTGAAATGAAATTGCATGAATTTGGTCTCAATTTACAAAACAGAAGGTTAAAACATTGTACTCCTCTCTATTTTAAAAGATACATATCCTATTATATGCGAGAAAGAAAAAAATTATCATAGTGCAACAGTAACAAGTGTAAAAAATGAGATCACTATATATTTTTTTGGAAAATCTGTATTTTTACATCCTGCCTTGTCCTGTATTTTATATTTTCTGCTAGCCCAAAGCAATGCAAGATCCAGACAATACTGGAGCCAATGTATGTGAAGCACAACGGATTAGGTGTTCATTGCCACTGAAGCATGTTTAAAAGGAGGCAAGGATTCAACCTGGGACCTCATAATTGCAAATGATGCCCTCTACCACTGAACTACATCCCCTTTGGATTGAGTCTGTCAGACATACTACTCGTGAACTGGTCCCTGAACTAACTAATCATGCTGATTATTACTTTTCAGCCTATGAGTTGAGCTCACTGGATATCCTGAGTCAGTCCCTGAGCTAGTTAACCAAACATGCTGACTTTTGACTTTCAACCTCTGAGTTGAATTAATCAGATATACCAATTTTAGACTATCCCCTGAGCTGAGATGCACAGTGCTATGTTACTGTGCAGCTTCTGAGTTATTTCAACCAGGAATACTTATATCTGGCAATCCCTGAGCTGAGGTGATTGAATGTGCTGATAAACTGTGTAGTTGCTGAGTTGAATCATCCAGTGCTTTTGGGTAATCCTTAAAATTTTACAGACCAAATATGCTAATATACTAGCCTATACTGTAGTTGCCCTGAAGTCCTTTAACTGAGATTAAGCTGACTTTATATTGTGTCCTGGGATATCGGTTTATTTGTCAAAAGCATTACTGCCTGGGATGAATGGGACTTGTCAACTGTAGGAGACTAGTATTAATCAGGAAAAGCACAAACTAATCAATCCAGAAAATATCTTTAAATTGGAATCCTTGTGATCTAAAGGATATGTGACTTTTCAGGAGCGTTCAAAAGGATCAACGTGCATTCAGAGCCTTTGGTTGGCAAACTGGATTCTGTCATTGGGCCAGTAGGCAATTCTTTGCTATAGACAAAGACTGAATAACATGCTGGAAGGAATTCTACTCCATGTTTATGTCATGACATTTGAAGTGACAATCTACATGCAACCTCTGGGTGAACTAACATGGGAATGAGGGTCAGGGAAACAGCGTAACGGGCACACTACCTACTAACAGGGAGGCAGTACCGACACTTACACTAACCCCACTAACAATGAAGAGGACAAAGGTGGGTACCTGTATACAAGGGTAATGAAGATCAGACAAAGGACAGATGCAAGTGATGTGGGATGGCCAATAGGAGTGTCTACTGGCCAAAAGGAAACAAGGCAGGAGTGACAGAAAAAGAAGATGTTTGTCTCATGTGTAGCCGATTATCTCGCTTCCCATTGAGCGTGTGGATCAGAGACTAGTCTCACCTGCTTTGTTTGTTTATTAGTCATCTGTTTTTCCATAATGCTTGTTATTAGTTACTAGTTTTCCCAGCTTGGAAAATCCTGTTTCATTTTGTTTGTATAGTCAGTCCTCTGTTTTTATGTTCTCTGGTTTCGAGTGCTGTGGTCAATGTTTCTTAGTTTCAGTTTGTTAAAGCTCCCAAGTTCTGTGCCCATTTAGTGCTATTACTCCACCTGTTGTTGTTGCCTGTGCCTCTTTTGATTGGTTGTTTTGGTTATGTTCTACACCTGCCCCTCCGTTAGCTTGGTTGTATTCATGTATTTGAGTGCTTGCCTTCTTTTCGTTCCTTACCGTGTCACTGCATTTATTTGGTGGGTTAATATTATTGCATGCAGTTTATTTGCTTAGTTTCCTAGTCCTGCTCCCTGTGGTACTCTGCTCACCAGTCGTGCTCCTTTATGGTCTCTTTACTTTGTTCCTTCTGTTTTTTCCTGTTTGGTTTGACCCCTCCCAGCCCGTTATTTTGTGCCTTCCCTAGTGTTGTGAATTTCCTAAATAAACTCCTTTTTTTATACTGGAGCCACACCGTGGAACGTTGCCTTTTTTCGCTCATACTCCTCCCCCCCCAAAACACTACGGAGGCCAATTCAGCACATGGAAGTCATTGTTATGTCCATGGAGCCAGTTTCAGATGATTCATGCTTTGTAACATTATCCTCCTGGAAGAAGCCATTAGAGGATAAGAAAATTGTGATTATGAAGATATGTACGTAGTCATCCAAATTCTGACCCTATCATCTTCATGTCACAGCAGAAATTGAGATCCACCTGATCAGGACCTATTTCCAATCCACAGCTGTCCAGTTTTGTGCCCACTGTAGCCTTATTTTCCTGTTCTTTGCTGATAGGAGTAAAACCTAATGTGATGTTCTGTTGTTTTAGCCCATCCAGCATAACACCTTTCCCCAGATGCTTTTCTACACACCATGTTTGTGAAGAGTGGTTATTTCAGTTACTATTGCCTTCCTATCAGTTGGAACCAGTTTTGCTATTCTCCTTTGACCTCTCTCATCATCTGTCATCATCTAGCGGCGAGGAATGGTAATAAGGTATGGCTGGTGTGCCCCCAACCAGGAAGTGGAATTGTCTTGCACAGTGCAGCTTAATGCCTGCTGGGAAGAAAATCCTGGGTAAGCAAATTGCTAATTCTTTCTCTTCCACTGCGACAGAGCAGCCTGAAAGACAACTGCCCTGAGGGGACCGTTGCCTCCTGCAGCACACCCCAGCGCCGAAGGACCCGTGCCTGCCCGCTTGGGGGAAGCACTACCTTTCTCCCAAATCTGCGACCGTGGCCCATGGCCAACGCCGTTTTCCTGCTAGTATATATATATATCGAGATCTGGGATTCACTACTCATAGTCAACATGTTGAATGTAGAAGAAATAGACAGGTGTAAAGATCTGAGTGAATTTGACAAGGGCCAAATCAAATGTATCGACAAGTCCGATCTGCTGTGCAGTCCCATATGCGGCAGCGCTCTCTATTAGATGTCTTGATAATTCTTATGCCTCATGGCAACAACTTGCTGATAAACTTGGTTCTGGGCTACATTTTCAAGTTAAGGAAGGACACAGCAGTAGGTGAGGTCAAATGTCAAACAAGCAGTAGACAATGCATTATGTATTCTATTGCATTTTGTAATAAATTTTTTATGAGCAAAGTTCTTCTACTCAACATATAATTTTAATGAAGAGTTTGAAAAGCTACTTGTACCACATAATTCCCCTCCCCTCTTGGAAGAGTGCATCATCTCTGCTAAAATGAAGAAGCAGCCACGGTCACTTTTGCTGAATAATAAAAATGAAAATACAGTTTTCCTGTATAGAATAGACAAGCTGACAGAAATGAACAACAAATTAAGCTGCATGGAAAGCAGAAATAAGTATTTTAAAAATTGGAATGAAATTATACATATAACACAAGAAAAAAATTGACATAAAAATCTAAAATTATTATTATAATAATAAAAAAATTACACTTCATATGCAGCCCATATCCATAAAGCGTACTAACAGTTCTTATAACTCATTGTAACACTTTCATAAAATATTATAAGCATGGCTATAAATAAATTTTAAAGCCATATTTTTCAGGCATTATGAATGCTCTATGAAGGCCTTATCTATAATGCACTATAAATATCATCATAATACATTATGATGTTCAGTATACAAATTAAGAATGTTTTGGGCTGCATTATTAATGTGTTTATTGTGCATTATGGATGACACCTTCATAGAACATTCATAATGCATAATACACATGCCTATAATGTATAATGCCTTTTAATAAAATGTTAAAATGTTATAATACTTTATGAATGCATTATAATGCATTATGAAGGTATGCAGTACAATAACCAGCTCACTGACTGCTCAGTATTGTACGCTGAATGGCATCTCAGCATCAAGCATCTCATTTCACATCACCCCTTCTCAGTCACGTTCCCGCAGTCACTCAGTATTCACTACACTAGGGTTCACAAGTATTTTGTATATAAATTTCACTTTATTGTGCACCCCATAGTACAAGATGTGGGCGAAAAAGAAGAGCATGACTTTATGATTGTGTTTTTATGTTCTGTAAAATGTAAGGGTTATGCAAGTTACAACAAAGTTGGAGTTTCCTTTAGATCTTTTCTTTACTCAGAATAAATAAAAACAATTACCTGTATTTCTAGTATGCAAACCTAAGCATTTAAATTAGAGCTGATTTCCCCTATTCTGTTTAGTGCAGTATGCAGTACACTATAAACATTTATAAATATTTTAGGATCACACATACAGCAAAGGCATCCAGATAAGCTAAAAGGGAGACTAACAATCCAAGCCTCGTGTCCCAGAGGTTTGGAAAACTTGACATAAAACAATCCGAACGTGGTACCTGCTTTAGCAGCCTAGTCTAAGTGGGGGGTGCACACTCAAATACTGATAAGAGAATAAGACAAAGGAGACCAATGTTTCCACACACACACACACACACACACACACACAGTACCTGGAGGAGAGAAGGATGCGTTTTACTATGTGTGTGTTTGTGTCTTGTCTAAGTGTTTATCATTTATCAGTGTATATATTTGTCAGGGATCTGGCGGCGGCGTGGCATGATGCAGGTGGGAAAGCGGGGGCGGGGGGGGAGGTGACGACCCCCTTGCAGCTCAGATACAAAAAAGGGGTTTATTGGGGATAAACTAAAACTGGGTAAAACTACAAAAGAAACGGACCACGGGGGGGGGGTCACAACAAAAACCAGAAAGAACACTGAAGAACTAATAAAGAAAACAAAGACAATAATAAACAGCTAGGAAAATACAAATCAAAACCGAGGGAAACAAAACCGAGCTTACGCCATACACGTCTCAATACAACTCATACAGGGGGAACCAGTATGACCAGCAGCACCAGCAGGCCAAATGGGGAAATACATAAAGGGCTGGGTAGGATGGGCACCAACCCCGACAATATCTGAATATGTTTTGTCTGTACGCTCCTTGAAATACTCTTAATAATTTAGTTACCTTCATAACGGTGTCTAATGCATTAGTGCTTATTCTATCTTCCTCACATAGACAATTAGGTAAATGAAATATATACAGCTTTGGAAAAAATTAAGAGACCACAGCAATTTTTCAGTTTTACTCCTTTCTCAGTTTATTTTGGTATGCGCCGTTATAAAATGTGCCGGGCCTTTCCCGGTTTCTCACTGATGAAGGGCTTCTTCCTTGCTTTATTGGTCTTCAGTCCTGCTTCTAGGAGCATGATGCCAACTGTCCTGGCTGTGCACTTCACACCACTTAATGTTTCCCATCCCTGTTGAAGGTCACTTGAGGTCTTCCTCTGATTCCTGAGGCACAGCCAGATAAACTGACGGTCATCTCTGGCATTAGAAAGTCACGTCTCTTTGCCCTCTACCTGGCTGGTTTCCGGCCATTCCCAGTGCCTCCTGTTTTACCTTGTGCTTGTGTGCAACCAGCCGCTCAGTATTGCCTTCTGCCAGCAGAACCATGATTAAACCAGGATTTAACAATGCAGATTTAAAAAAATATATATACAGTGGTCTCTCAATGGTTTCTGGAGCTATACATGTTCGGATATACACTCTCATTTCATTCTTACAGAAATTAGGAAAGATTTAAAAAAAATGCAACCAAGTATCTTAGTGATATTACAGCAGTTTTGTACTCAGTTTAACCAGAACCCACCCCGCATTCCCGAGGACCTTGTCTAGTCTCATAAATTTTCCATTGGTGCCTTTTTCTTTTTCATCTACTTTTTACATTAAAGAAAAGAAGCAATATG
>JAODKN010000002.1:22384862-22409112 GCA_026774425.1 Petrocephalus zakoni
AGTCTGGGGACTTGGGGGTGGACTCCCCTATCTCTGGGGCAGAGGTCGCTGAGATGGTTAAAAAGCTCCTCAGTGGCTGAGCCGCGGGGGTGGATAAGATCTGCCCGGAGCTCCTCAAGGCTCTGGATGTTATAGGGCTGTCCTGGTTGACATGCATCTGCAGCATCACATGGACATCGGGGGCGGTGCCTCTGGATTGACAGACCGGGGTGGTGGTCCCCCTCTTTAAGAAGGGGGACCGGAGGGTGTGTTACAACTACAGGGAGATGACACTCCTCAGCCTCCCCGGTAAGGTCTATTCGGGGGTCCTGGAGAGGAGGGTCCATCGGATCGGATTCAGAAGGAGCAGTGTGGTTTTCGCCCTGGCCGTGGAACAGTGGACCAGCTGTATACTCTCAGCAGGGTCCTGGAGGGTGTGTGGGAGTTTGCCCAACCAGTCTACATGTGCTTTGTGGGCTTGGAGAAGGCATTTGACCGTGACCTGGAGCAGTTTGCAGCGAGTGTGAAGCAGCTGAGATGAGAATCAGCACCTCCAAATCCGAGGCCATGGTCCTCAGCTGGAAAAGGGTGGAGTGCTCTCTCCGGGTCGGGGAGGGGGTCCATCCCCAAGTGGAGGAGTTTAAGTATCTTGGGGTCTTGATCACAAGTGAGGGAAGGATGGAGCAGGAGATCAACAAGCAGATCGCTGTGGGTAGTGACCAAAAGAACGAGATTGCGAATACAAGCGGCTGAAATGAGTTTCCCTAAGATAATTATCCCTGACTAAATTATATTTTTGTAGAAATAGGTTCAAGGTTACTTTATTGTCATCAGCAGCTAAGTACATGCAGATAGTGTGATGGGATAACATTCCTCCATGGCCACAGTGCAACATGTAGTAACATTACACAATATAACACAGTATAACAATATAACACAAATGTAACATTTAACATGGTGTAAAGTACAAAAAATGTAAACCTTGATAACTGATATTGCACGGGGCAGTTAGCAGCATTTTTAACAGGAACTTGAAGTGTGAGTTGTGACATGAGCAACACAATAACAGTACTACACAATGCAAAGCGTAATGTGACAGTGTTAAGGGCCTGAGTAGGGGTAGATTGAGCTGAGAAGGTGTTAATGTGCAGTAAGAGTTCTGATAGCCTCTGGTATGAAGCTTTTGCGTAGTCTAGCAGAGGCAGAGCAGATGCTTTGGTACCCTCTGAGACAGTAATAGAGAGAACAGTTCATGTAATGGATGGAAGTGGGCCATCACAATATTCTTGGCTCTGTTGTAGTAGCGGGTCCGCTAGATGACTTTCGGGGGGTACCGATGATTTTCTCTGCTGCTGTCACAATTCGCTGTAGTGCGTTGCAGTCTGACATGGTACAACTCCTGTAGCAGACAGTGATGCAGTTAGAGAGCAGACTTTCGATGGTGCTTGTGTAGAATGTGCTGAGGATTGGTCAGGGGAGCCTCCAGCTCTTCAATCTCCGCAAGAAGTGCAGAATAGTTAACAAAAATCTGGGACACAACTTTAAAAGGGGCAACATTTATACAAAGATAATTGTAACAATGCAATTTTACACCTATATCACCAGTACCTGTTGTTACTTTTAGATTTTTAAGGCTTTCAACACATTTGTAATTGTTTTAAGTTGTGAATTCTTGTCTGGGACAAGGGTGTTTTCTGGCACAGGGCAAGTTTAGAAGTTAAAAAAATGAATGCAGATTAATAATTATGTAAATCTTATTGACTTCATACATAAAAGTTAAATATACAAATGTATAAAAATATACATACATGCATGCACATATAATCTCACACCTCGGCAAAAACAAATGACACTCTAGGTATATTGTTATGGTAAGCTGCTTTATCATACAGATTAGGCACACATTAGAAACCAACTTGCCATATGTAATCTGTCGAAATGTTACCCAACAGATTGAAGCATTTAGACTGTAGAAGAGTAGGGGTTCATTTACTAGTTTCAGGAGTGGGGATAGAAAAAGAGGGTTATCGATGAATTGTATTTTTGTATTTTGAATGTAGCTTGTAGGCAATGCTCTGTTTGTCATTAAAGAAGCGGTCTCCTTTGCACCGCTCAGTACCACTCAAAGAGTCCAACCCTCGGATCTACAAAGGGGTAAGCCATCTGAAAGGCACACATAAAAACCCTTACAATGTGAGTTGATCAACTTGTATTGTCGTGTCAAGATCCTGATGGCATGCATTTAATACCTTTTAACCAGACAAGTGCTAATGATATTAATAAAATGATGCTGAGCAGTGTGTACTTTTACATACATAACTAGCTTTAGAAGTATCTTTAAATACAAAAAGTATCTTTAAATATAAAAATTATTGTAAAAATACGGGTGGGTGCTGCTTAGTGGCAGGACTGGCTAAGTGGGAAGTGCTGTTAGTCTCCCATCCACAATTGGGGGTTCGAATCCCACCGCTGCTTTATGTGTGGGGGGGGGGCTTGCATGTTTTCCCCATATCAAGAAGGCTTGCAAGTGGGGGTGCTCGAGTTTCAGTCCAGAAACATGCAGCAAGGCTAATTGGCGTGTGCCCCCCTAAATCTTATGCTATATGGAAAGGACTCTAGGCGACCCGGACCAGAATATGCACTTGGAATATGGATAGAGCTGTTCAGTGCTGCGACAGATATGTCTGACTCTGAGTATATTCCTTCATTTGCGTTGGTATAATAACTGCAGATAACTATATAAATATTGCTGGCATTAACAAAGAACTGATGATTCATTTATAGAAATAATTAAGAAGCCAGTGTTGCTGGCTCTTAAATGGAATGTAATAACCACAGCTTTGTGTTACTGGACTAAACACACAAAACTATGACGCGCAAATGATGCCAGATATGACACTAACCATTTTATATTTGAATTAGATGTGGAATACAACAGTCAAGGAAACCCTTGGAGTTTTCTTCACTTCAAAGTATTAGTAAATCATTCGGAGTAATATTTCAGCTGGAAAGAAGGTGCCCAGTTTAGCATATAAGTGTCAGCAACTTTTTCAGCAACCGCAAACAATTCTAAAATTTGCAGAGACTTGAAAGGGCCTAGAAGTGGTCAGGGTGAGGGTAGGGGTGGAGTGCTGAGCGCCATATAGCAGAAATGTACCACCATCCTCATTAAATCTGTTGAAATCTGTATCCCTACAGCCCTCTAAACTTTCACCTGCTGGGAGCTGTCAAAAGCACTTAGACTGCCAAGCTTCACACTTCACAGAGAATTAAACATGGAGTTCCCATCAAAGAGTGGAGGCAGACCTAACGCTTCCCTGTTAAACATCTGTAGACATTAAAACTATAGAATATTTTACAATCTTGCCTACTAAGGAAACAAATATGCATGTGCTCTGGAACAAAAAAGAAGAGATGAGAATTAATAAACAATAGGTTGTCATTTGTGCAAATGGGGAAACATTGTGAATATACAGAAGACCTGAGTGTCTCAGGTGTCTGTGAGGACTCATAAGTTCAGTACTCCTATAATGACCTTGATTACATTTTTGAGCTTTGCTTTTCAACTCTGGGGGCAAGGAATGTGTTCCTTATATCTGGTCAGCCCTGTTTCTCAGTGTACATTGTGGTGGATAAATCATGTATATTGTGAATATTAATAAGCAAAACATTCTTTTGCAGGTTAAAACACTTAAAAAAGATATAATACATGAAATGGGGTGAAGTGTCTGGTCTACAATCTTGCTGGATTTTTTGTCAACAAATTGCAAAGCAAAAACTGCATAAGAAAGCATTTAGGTTTTTGATATTCTTAATATACCTACATATTTGGCCATTGTTTTACAAGAGTGATTAATTAGTCAAGCGAGTTGTCAGCTGTCTGTATTAGCTGTAATGTGCTCTATCTAAAGCGTACATCTGTTTTATGAGCTGTGCAGTATATACAACAGACACTATTTCTAGACCTATAATAATATTCTGATGATCAATTCCAGGTCATTGTGTTAATAATTAGATTTTTATTGCACCACTAAAATCTAATATAAACTTCACCTCATGTAGTAAAGTGCTCATTGTTAAATGTCTTTTAGATTTCTAATTAATAATACGGTACTAAACAGCAATTCTTAGTTTAGTCTGCTCCTTGGCTGAAATCTCAAGTAATGTCCAGTCAAATTTTTTAAAATACTTGTAGCACTGGACATAGATGGGGGTGTAACATATAAGCTACTGTTATAACGTTCAGTATAATGAATAAATGATCTGGGGGGGGGGGGGGTGAAATCCTGGATTTTATTCCAAAACAACAATAGGCTAGCATGACATGATATGGGGGTCGGAGAAGGTGAGCAGTCCTCTGGCCTGGCGATTTTCACATTTAAATTAATTTAGCTGATACTTTTGTCCCAAGCAATATGAAAGTGATGCATTCAAGTACAAGTGCAGTTTTTTCTCCTACAAATTCCTCAATATATGTATGGTTAGTAATAAACACCTAAACATATGCAAATATTTTCCAACCAGTTATAAATGAGAATCTTTGCCCTGTATGGCTCATAATTTTTGGACTGACAAATGATATGCCTGAGAGAGCGAACCTTATTAATGATTTTGTTAATGTGCTCAATATAAATGTGCTTATTATGTGAACCCTATCATTTTTAAGCTGTGAATACAGCAATCTCTTGCTTCCATCCAATAAATATACTGCTTTGATAGCTGTCTGAATTACAGTTTCAATATAAACTGATGAAAACAATCTCACATGCAAAAGGACGGTTTATTTCCGGAGCAAATACTATTCAGTTTAATGATTTACAAAGCATGGAGTTTGGCACTGTAACCCTTTCCACAGATAGATATTTACTAAAGAGGTCTGAGTTCACTGCCACATTAACCACAATTACAAGGGCAGAGTAACACCTGGGACTTAAACCTGCATGTTTCCTGCATAAAGTCCAGATCTTTAGTCAATATACAGTGGAATTCTCAACAGTCAGGAAGGGCAAGTGTCATTAGGTGGCTTGCCAGTTGAAGTATTAGGTAATGCATGTCAATTGCTATAATACCCCATGATATCTTTCTTACTTTTACTTAAATTCCTTTAAGTAACTATGGAAGGATGATTTTTATGGGTTTCCATTCCTGACCAGCTGCATCCAAGCTTTACATCACCAAGTACAATGAAAATCATTGAATGCAGCCATGTAAAGCACACTGCCACTGGACTCTAGAGCAGTAGAGATGTGTCCTCTGGAGTGACGAATCATCTTCTCTGTCTGGCAATCCGATGGATGAGTCTGGATTTGGCAGTTGCCAGGAGAACGGTACTTGCCTGACTGCATTGTGCCAAGTGTAAAGTTTGATGTGAGATTGTTTTTCAGGGGCTGGGCTTGGCCCTTAGTTTCAGTGAAAGGCATTACGACACATACAGCATACAAAGCCATTTTGAGCAATGTCATGCTCCCAACTTTGTGGGAACAGTTTGGGGATGGCCCCTTCCTGTTCCAACATGACTGCGCACCACTGCACATAGCAAGGTCTATAATGACATGGATGAGTGAGTTTGGTGTGGAGGAACTTGACTGGCCTGCACAGAGCCCTGACCTCAACCCGATAGAACACTTTTGGGATGAATTAGAGTGGAGACTGTGAGCCAGGCCTCCTCATCCAACATCAGTGCCTGACCTCACAAATACTATCCTGGAGAAATGGTCAAAAATTCCAATAAACACACTTCTAAACCTTGTGGAAAGCCTTCCCAGAAGAGTTATAAGGGTGGGTCAACTACATATTAAAGCCTATTTATTAAGAACAGGATGTCATTAAATTTCATTTGTGTAAATGCCAGCGTCCCATTATGTTTGGCAACGCGTGTGTGTATATATATGTGTGTAGGTGGGTGTGGCAGAGAGTTAAAGGTGGTTAGAAGTTGATGCTGAAGTTGAACTGCATGTATGTCTTTAGAATAATGATGTCACTATGTCACTAAAAGGATAGAAAATATGTAAAAATGGTCAGTAGTATATTGCCAATAATCTGACAAAAATATATAAGACTTAGAATCAAACCTCATTTATATGTTAGATTCAATGATGTGAACATATATGACTAGTTTGGATCACAGATATGACACATTGAGAACAGCGGGACATGTATATCTTAGAAGACAGGATACACACTGATCGATGATATTTATAGATCATTTGCATTTGAATGTCTGTGCATGGAGCAGTTCAAAGGTACATCACAAGCATGAGGAAAGGAGCAGCAGAGTGACTGTCTGACTAAACATGGAAAAGAATTGTGAATGAGAGAAGTTGGTCCCTGGGGTATTGAGCTCCCTCCTGGGTGGATATATTGTGCCTAATCATCAGATAATCAAGCACACTCCCTCGTCATAATAGGGCTTATTTATTTTAAAGATAGCCACTGTACATAGCAAAACAGTCAAAGTGAATTAATACCCTTAAAGATCACAAAAAAATGTGATCTTGTGATCAGGTGTACCCAAATGGAACACTTTGGATGGCCCGAGATTTCCGAGACATGCTGAGGACCCGTGATACAGCTTTCAGAGGAGTGGTGACTGAGACATACTGTCATGGTGGGGCATTAAAGAAAAGACAATGTGGTGTGGTTCTCAGGAATAAGGCTTTTTTTTTCTTTTTTAAATTTAGCAAACCAAACACAAAAGGGAAACCAAAAAGCAAGGGGCCACGAGGGGTCAAAACAAGCAGGGGAACGACCAAACACTGACTAACATTATGGGGAACAGGCAACAAACAACAGCAACAACACATATGGGAACCAAGAGGGGTAACTCAGAACACAGTCAAACACAAACATAGGGATCAAATGGAGAAATGCAGGAATCAAACTCAATGACGGGGGAACAAAAGTACATGATACATGAGTATAAGTACATCAGTGGTGGCTGCTAGTCTTTCAAACAGGGGAAGCTCATTTAAGGCCTACATCATACAATTATATGAATATTATATGAATGACAGAATGAACTTTACAAAGCTGAAACAAAGAGCAAACTTGAGAACGATATAATTATGTTTTTTTGTTTAAAGAATGATTTATATATATATATATATATATATATATGTATATATGTTTATATTACCAGCAAATAACACTATGTGCAGCAGATTGTCTCAGGACTTCACTTGCAAATCTGCCTGGAACTGAGCTCGAAATTGCTCCAATTCCGGTGTATATTTTAAATTGCTGTCTATCAAAAAGGGGTTCCGCCCTTTAGGCAGTTCCTCCAATCACCATGCATCAGCCCAGCATCCTGGCCGGCCCACTGCTCCATTCACTCTCAGATCAGCTGAGCTTCCCTGGAAGTGACGATTTTGCTGCATTTATCCAATAAGCGTCTAGCCTCTCTGCAGTAAAAAAAGCTATTATGTGCCGCGCCATAGAAGTCCATTGGAGCTGTGCTTCAATAGGGTTTAATGTACTGTGCTGCCACGGAAATGTATGATACAAAAATCGCGCCAGACAATCTACGATAAATAGTTGATTCTGGACGAGCTCATCATTAAGTTGAATGCGTTTTAGCGCACTTTCATTAAAAGCAATATCAATATGCATATCTGAACATTTATTTTCTGACATATTTGAGGTAGCGGTGCTTCCCTTGTAGTCTTAGAGCAAACGCCACTGAAGTACATGATAACAAGGGCAGTAACTAGAGACAGATGCGGCTGTAACTAAACAGCCACAAAACATGAGACTAAGGGCAGCAAGAGAGAAGTGAGGGTAGTCACAGTCAAACATAACAGATCGGGGAGACACGGGAGATACAGGGAGCATAGATGAAATACCAAAAAAAATAGGTACATACAAGCATAACCAGAACCAGACACAAAAACTAAGAAAAAAAAGAAGTATCATGAATGCAAGAACCAATGAGCATAAAGAACAGATTCAGTATAACCAACAATCATAATGGCAGGGGAGCTTGGTTTTCAGCCACTCACTTCATTCAGCCACACATGGCCCATGGAACAAGAAAACACTGAAAACACAGTCCTGACACAAACAACCTGAAAAAAAGGCACAAGAACTCTAAAGCTGTCTACAAGCACAGAACTGAAGGTAACCCCTTACGAGAATGGCTTAGCAACTACCAAAGTAAGAACCCTCCCCAAGTAGTGACATTCCACCCGCAAGTGACCATAGCACCTTTTATGGCTTTTTGAAAAATGGGTCCAAAGAGCCCTTGCGCTGACCTTGTAATCAATGTAATGGCGCGTTTCCACTGCTACCAAGAACAGAATCCTACTGATGGTCCATTGTAGATTATGCGAGCCATACCCGAGCCGTACTCACACTGACATGCCCCGGCTTACTTGCAGGGCTGAAAGTGTGATCAAACTGAGCTGGTTGGGTTACCATCATTGGATTTGTAAAAATGCAAGAAGATACCAGTGTTCTGCATCAATATGCATGGAATATTTGATGAAAAAAAATGGCATATTCTATATATTATTTATTGTTATGAGTCTCACACATTGTGATATATTGTGGTTTTACATCACTGTCACTCTGTAAATCCAGCAACACCTTTACCGAGTCATTCCCTCTGCGGTGGAAAACAGAAGCAAGCCAGAACCGTACTGTAGCTAGCCTCTCTTCATGGTACAGCTTGGGTACAGCTGAGTTCCTGTACGCTGCTGGAAAAGTGCCATAAGACGCATCTTCCAGGTTGTAAATGTAAGGAAAGCTCTGGACCTGGAGGAATACCAGGTTGAGATCTCAGGAACTGTGTAGACCAACTAGCAGCAGTATTTACATCTGTCTTCAACACATCCCTGTCACTGGCACTCGTCCCCACGTCTCATATCTGCCTTTATCATTCCAGTCCCCAATCACCCAACTAACTGCCAGTGAATTGGAAGACTTCTGTCCAGTTGAACTCACTCCCATTATCACCAAATGCTTAGACAGGCTAGCAGTCTCACTCATCAAATCCAGAATTCTAAACGCCCTGTACAAGCACCAATATGCCTACAGACCATTACAGAGGATGCCATCACCACCATTTTACTTACGGCTCTCACCCATGTTAATCACCCAGGCACATATGTGCAGATGCTTTTCATTGATTACAGCTTCACATTTAACACCATCATACCCTAACAGATCTACAGAAAGCTAGTTGGGCAGGGTCTTTGCCAACCCATCTGTGTATGGATCTATGAATTTCAAACCAACCTCCCCCAGACAGTGAAATTGGGTCCCCAGCATTCATCCACTTTTTTGCTCAGCCACAGTGTACCTCAGGGCTGTGTGCTTGGCCTGCTCCTCTGTGCCCTCTACTCTAATGACTGTGTGTCCCATTGTGGTGCAGCACACCCTGGGCAACATTGGATTAACCTGTTTCCATGTGACAGAAGGTACAGGGCAGTAAATGCCCACACTACCAGACTTAAGAACAGTTTTTACCTGTCAGGTTTGGTGCCCATTTGACTCTGTTGTATGTGTCTGGTTCCCCTTTGGCCAGAAGATGTTGCTGGTCATCCTGCTTTCCCCCTCTCTGACTTGTACCCGTTAAGCCCCTAGAGTGTTTCCCTGCTCCCTGGGGCACGACATATCTATATGTGCCAATGTGTGGCTCAGTGGGTTAAGCCTTCTTGCCTGTGGAAGGGTGCTGGTTCAAGCCCAGCCTTGGCATATCTGTGGACCCTTAAGCAAGCCCTTGACCCTTCACAGCCAAGTTTGCTCTCAGAGCAAGATAGGGAGAGGTGAAAAGGGAATGGGGATCAACAAATGGGGATTTGTGTGTTGGGTGAGCAGCTCAGAGGCTGTAGCCATAAGTTTGAGGTTGCCAGTTGTGCAATTCATAATTGGTTTTTCCTTTGTGCTATGGTTTATCTTTGTGTCCCTGTTTTGGTTTATCCTGCTTCTGCCTTGGTTTATTTTGTTTTGTCTCTACTTATTTTCTTTGTCTTTTCCTAGTGTTGTTAGCTTTAGTAATGTTTCCTAATTCATGTGATTGTTAATTGTGATGTATTCCACCTGTTTCATGTTGTCGTATGCCTTGAACTGACTGGTTGATTTTGTTATGGTCCACATCTGCCCCTTGTTAGCCTCGGTTTCCGTGTTGATTTAAGTGTCTGCCCTCACACACTTCAGTCATTGTTGGTGTTACTCTGTGTTAGTAGTGGTGGTGATCTCCCAGTCATCATTGTATACTACCTATCCATTATAGTTTGCTCATTGTCATTGATTTGCACATATTTACTGACTGTTCCTCATTTTGTTCATATTGTTAAATGTCACGTCTTGTCCTGCCATGTGTTTTGTTTGTCCTACTTGAGGAGCTGCTGTCCCAAAGTCATTCTACTGCCATGTATAATGACAAGAAAGAATTGATTCTTGAAATACAGGTTTCGATTTCTGTACAAAATGTACAAAACATTAAGAAAGCTTTAAAACATTTTAGACTGAAAAAGTGGATCAACTGACTTATTTGTGTCGGAAATTCACTAGAGATGTACTTGTGGAGAGCTATGTGGAGCAGATTATGTCTCCAATGACAAGATATAATGCTGACACCAAGGAGCAATATGCCATTCATTCTCTTGAAGGATTTGTTGGTGGAGAATGTAGAAATTTACTACAAGCTCATGCCATGATTCCATTTCACAGAACTTTAAATTCTATAATGTAGTACAATCAATCTTCCCATAGTGCTAATATCTCTCTGAACTCGAGCTTATATTTATGCACATGCTGAAAACTTAAGTACTTTCGTAATCATATGTATTTATAAGTGCGTCACTGGCTTTGTGGAAGGCTTTCAACGTAAATACAATTCCTGTCAAAATGAATTATAGTCAACAGACATTAATTGCTAAGCCATTTAAATGAAGAGGCTCTTAAGAAATTAACACCTCCATGGTGGTTCTGTCCACATTGATGCTGCATTTTCTTCTTCATTTGACATCTTCTCAGAGAGCTGTATGTCCCTTCTGCCCAAGCAATACTTTTGACAGCAAAAAACATAATTATGAACTCTGTGGTGTTAGTTATTTTTGGAAGCTCATTTACTTTCTAGGGACATGATACAATATACAATAGGGCCAGGGATAAAAAGCGAATTTAAAATCAAGTGGATAAATACACTGAACAAGTGGCAATGTTGAATTAAAAATACGTTGTTTTTGACAAATATGGAGTGTATAAATATAATATAAAGGTAATATATGATTAGTAAGCAGATAGTATATAAAAAATTAAGAGACCACTCAAAATTTTTAAGAAATCTACACTGTTAAATCTTAGTTTCAACCTGGCCAGTCCCATAAAGCAAGGAAGAAGCATCTTAATTAAATGAAAGAGAAACAGAGAAAAACCAGGCTGCAGTTTGCAAAGAAAAAATCACATTTTACACCGATGCATGACCATAACCATAAATTGAGAAATGAGTGAAACAAAAAATTGTGCTGTGGTCTCTTACTTTTTATTATTTGTATATAGTATACTATATATATATATATATATATAGTATCATATCTGTCACGATTACTCAAATAAACTAATTTTTTTTATGCATCAATTCATACTTGCTTTCTCTTTTACTTGGCAATTTGGCAGAAAATAGAAACAAAAAAGGAAAAAAAAACAGTGCATTGCCGATGAAAGTCCAAATAACGGCCGAATGCTTTAATTGCGTAGAATCATATCACATTAAAAGTGTCAGTACTGCAGAGCAGAACCTAAATATCAGCACAACTGCAATGCAACCACACCCTTGTATCATTTGGTGTATCCATCAAACTTGAAATGTCATCTTTTAGGTTAGCCACTGATATATGCCAATGAACTTCTTTAGCCCTGCTTCTTAGCCTCATCATATTACATAGAATAATACATTATATTAATTAGGCTTATTTTTTTCTTTAACATAGTGTGCTTTGATTGGGTTATTAGAAAAAGTTCAAGTTGCAATGTTTGAAATTTCTGCAATATTAAGGAGTTGAAAATTAACTATAGTCAAGTAGAACTTATCTGCCAAGAGAGTCTGTTAAATAAGTTGGTGGTTTTGCCACGAGTTGTACCAATGGACAAAGCAGTGCCAACAAATCATTTGCTTTTATTCAATATCATGTCTATGGAATCCAAAATATTTACATACAGTGGAAGACAAATGCTTCCATACTGTCAAACAACAAAAACGAGAATAAGTACATTTATGCAGAGCTCTTGTAAAGCAGCGGTAAACTTTATTTATACATTTTTTTTTCTATAAGACACGTTTGTATCCCTATCTGGTGAGGACCGTCCATTCATCTCTATGGGAACCCTAATCCCAATCATGGCACCCTTAACCCCAACCCAGCCCTAACCTTAACCATAAGTAACCAACCAAAAGCAAGGAAACAAAATACTCTTGGCATGTTTACTTTTTTATTGCATTCACATATTTTTATAAAATAAAGTCTGAAGTAGTGAGAACGAAAAAAATTACCTAACTTTTTGAGGATTTGCTGTACTTATGGCCTCACAAGTGTAGCAAACCGGTACACACACACACACACACGGACACACATGACACGAGTGTCATGTTAACAATGAACCTGCAAGCTTGCCAAGTATTGTTTCCTCTGACTGGGTAAAAATGTTTTAGTGCAATGTATGATGGTCTCAATCCAGCTGACAGTCACGGTCTTGCTTTGCAACAATTGCATGTGCTTAAGATGTGATGTCAATATTAGCATCACACATCATGCAAACCTAGATTGAGAGTGGCTAAGTGGCGCGTGAGTATCGCTGTCTCTGTCCAAAAAATGAATGAACACAACCAAAGTGAATTGGAAGTGTCTAAATTGACTGTGTGTCTATCTGTCTATATGTGTGTGTGTGTACATATATATATATATATATATATATATATATAAAGCTTGTGTACACAATCATGTTTGTAATTATATCTCTGTTGGGATTCGTTTCTATGGGGAAACTTTAACATGAAGTCCTTAACAACTACCCCGCTCTGTTTTTGTATTGCATTCACAGATCTTTGTGGGGACATGAAAAACGGTCCCTACATCATCAAAATAACAGGTTTTTCGTCACATCATGGGGAACATTTGGTCCCCACAATGTAATATAAACATAATGCATCTGCACATTCAATACTTCTCATGATTATTTAACAGAAATGTAATGTAGAATTTAGCAGACTGGGGCACCTTCAAAAATCCGTCTCTCCCAAATGCATCAATACCAAATCTCACCTACTTAATGGTCTTTAATAAATTCCTCCCTTGAGGCACTCATGCTTTTCTGGTCATAGGTCAGTAAGGAACACCGAGGATATAAAAGAAAAAAAAATCTCAATCTGTATTACCAAGAAAGCAGGGTGTAATATGCAGTGAATACAAGAATACAACAGACCTTCGAATAAGCTGTTGTTATTTCACAAACCATGAGCTGCAACCAAGACATAACAACAACAACAATAATGATAAATTAGTATTATTATAGTTTCCCGGTGTTTCTCTGACTTGAAACTACTTTACGAGTACCTCTCGGCTTAATTCCTGTAGTGGAGGACCACTGATCCAGTAACTGAACTCATCTACACCACCTACATTTCATGTCATGCCTCCACCATGGCCATATTCTGTCAAATGTCTTCCATTCACAACTCACCAGTCCTTATCTTTTCATTTTTAAAATCTTAAATGTATAGTCCTCTGTTCTCTTTACCTCTCCATTAAAACTCTATTTTCATCTGTTTCCTTTTCCTTGATGTATTGGCCCTAGCAGTGTGACTTCAATCAGACCCATTTTTATGACACATCAGTAACGATAGGCAGACAATGATATGGATATAAATCACATTTGATATTTGATCAGCGTAGACTACGTGCCATACCACCTTGAGTCAATTACTCACTACACACAGCTATTGACCTTTCTCCTCACAAAAAATGCAATGACTTTCTTTACAAGGATTGTAATTGACAAGGTGTCACTTTTAATCGAAAAATGCCTGCATTTAATCGGGAGTTTATTATGAATTCGGTGGTTAAATATGCTGTCTCTGAAAAAGGTTAGCTGTGAAAGAACATTTGTCTAGGTCAGGGTTGGACATACAGCAAATGTGCTTAGCCCTAATAGACGCTTCAGTGACCTACCCCCTTCCCGCCCCGTAACTTATATAAGACACCTTGAAGTATCCTTGGAAAAATCAGTATTGCCTCTGTACTAGATTAAGCAGGCAATTGCATACTAGAAGTAAATTAATAGAGAAATTAAAATTTGTCACATTTCATAGTGCTACATTACATTGTTTTAGGAGAAAGTGTAATCAAAATGATTCCACTGAGCGTGTATGGTATCTGCGTCTTAGGGACTGATCCTGTATGTTTCATATCTGTTCCATTTTCATGCAGATGATAAGGCCCCTAACACAGGATGTTCCTGGAGGTGACAGATCATTTGTCATGGTAATGAACGCATGACAAGCCCCTCTGCATGCATATCTATGCATGACCCCCCTCCCCCGTTACCTCCCTCCTTTAACTGCATAAGTGAAGGTATGATAAACTGGCACCACCCCGCACCCCTCGCTTGTCCTCTTCCCCTGCCTCACTCACCCTCCCCAGCTCAATGTGATTAACATTCCAATCCTGAAGCACTGGATTAACTTTCAGCTCCTGATCCAGGTGCCGGCCTGTGTTATACCCTTAGCCCTGCTTGTCCAATTTTACTTAATCACTTTTCCTTATGGCTTTTATTTCCCTTTTCTTGATGTACAATCGCCTTTTTGCGGAAGCCCGTTCCCGCCATCTGGAGTGGGGGAGGGAAAGCACACATTTATCTCAGAAGTCTGACTTCTGAAGTCGAAATTTTGACTTATTATTTCAGAATTCCCGCTCATTAGGAATTAATGAGACTTAATAAGTCAGGACTCTGAGGTAATAAGTCAGAATTTCAACCGAATAAGCAAGAATTCTGAGGGAAAAAAGTCAGAATTTCAATTTAATTAGGCAGAATCCTGAGATAATAATCAGAATTTCAACTCACTCAGTCAGAATATCAGCTTAATAAGTCAGAATTCTGAGATAAATGTTTTGTTTTTCTACTTCAGATGACAGAAATGGACTTCCATACCTTTATTATCTATCTATCTATCTATCTATAGCTCAGACTTTTTGGAATTTGCTTCCATTGGTAGTTTCTAAGTAAGTCTTTCATAGTTCTTTTTTTCCCTTCCTGGTTCCATGTGTCTCTCTTTTCTTTTTCTCTTGCCCACCTTCCTCACTTTCTTTCTCCTGACTTCTTTTTGTGGATGTTTGACCAACCATATACGACACACCCATGTCTTTTGGCTTGAGGCTTGCAAAATGCACATTATATTACCCAGGTCTATATTACACTAGAGTGTGTGTGTGTGTGTGTGTGTTTATTACCAAATTCAACATAGTATTGTGTGCAACTTGTTTTTATACCTCAAATGTGTGTGTACCCATAGCATACATAATCATGTATATGTTTACTTATATGTATGTCTGTGTGCTCATATGTGTTTCATGTGTGTGTGTCTGAAGTATAAAGCAAATATTTAACCATTTCTTTGATTTCAAATAAAACAAGAAGCTCTCATCAAAACCTTGCACATCAAATAAAAAATTACTGGCATAAGCAAAACATTTTTGCTGATTAAAGGGGTCAGAGTTTTGAGGTGGAAGTTGTCAAATTTTGAAGGTATGTGACTGCAACTATTCATGGGTTAGCAAAGTGCTTTCAGGTGAATGCCTATTTATACCAAGCCCCAACTGCAACAATTTGCAGTAATCTCTCTTGTCAGTATAGATATCAATTAAAATGGGAAGTCAGACATGGAGTAAATCTCCAGGGACATTGCTTAAGCTGAATGCCAGATGCCTTGATCAAAGAATGGCTCATGACTCAAGCTCATGTGCAGCTTGATGGGAAATCTGGTGAACACTATTAAATACAACAAAATTGCCTCTTACCCATCTGTAGGAAGTTATAAAACACTGAAGCACAATTATGGTCTTCATTTTCTGTTTACCCTTTGTGGTCCTAGGAATTAATTCTGAAGTTGAGCTTTTTAATCTGAAGTGAGAATTTGTCACACATTGCATTACAAATAAATTTACACTAAAACATAAAAATTTAATCTATGATTTGATGGGCAAAGCTGTCTACCCAAGTGGTGGTAACAGCAGGATAAACAAAGAGGCGATGGTAGGCTGACCAAATTAACATTACATTAACAGGAAACTAAGGCTGGGATACGCCGCATTCCTGCTCTCTCCTTCTACCCCATTTCTTACTCTTCATTACATGTAGAATGGCCGCAATTTTCTGGAGAATGGAAAAATACTCCACTTCAGTGGCTGGACTAGAGACAAGATACAAGGATCGAGATGAGCTGGTTCACCAACCAAGGGATGAGAGGAAGTACTTGTTCTTATATTTATGGAAAAATAGGCAATATAGGGTTTTATCATTCATTTAGAGTCTGGTTTTGTTTTCATTCGGTACTGGTTTTTGTTTGTTATATTGACTTTAGCTATCCCCAACTATAAGATGCTTCCATCTGGCAATAAACCCATTATTGTGGTAAAGTTGAGTGATATTGTGTTTAGTGAGGCTAGTAGTTTTAGGGGGAAAAGTGTTCTCTCCATATGCCACATCCTATGAGCCAAGGGACATAACACACATTTCATAAACATGCCATGATTTCTCTTCTCTTGGATATAACATTTTGGATTCATGATGCAGGAAGAAAGTTACTCCAACATATGAGCAACAATAAGTGATGAAATTGACAAGTGAAATGCATTCTAAATGCAACTTTAGTGCTTTGCCATATGTACTATAATTGTCTGAAATTCTTCTAAGTACATTGTGCCACCCCTGTTTTCCAAGAAATGCCATCATTTTGTGTTGATTGTGATGGAAAATACTGGTCTCTATTTTACTGTAAGTGGCTAATCAAGTTGAGATGTAGTGACTAAGATGACTGTGGTAGAGTTTTTTGCTCATCAAATCATCCCATAACCACTTTGAAATTGCCTGCTTAGGTATTTAACAGATTCAGAGCTCCCTCTCCACCTTCAAGAAAAGTATTGATATCTCAATTTTGGAGAATGTAGTTTTGTCCATTATTTTCCTTACTATATAGTTGTCTAAACATTTCTGCATGTATCACCTAAGATGGGACGTTAACAGCATAAATAACTTAGGAGCCACACATATGTGGAACTTTCTATTTGTAATATATTTGAAATCAGTTATTAAAGAGATTTTGCCCTGAATTTAGAGACATCACTCTGCCAGCCTGTGTGTTTCTGCTTGTGGCCACAGGGGCCCTAAGCCAGAGAGTCAATCACCACTACTAAGGAACAGCATCAGACAATAAGTAACAGTAAGTAATATGGTCATACAACAGGGTAAATATCCCAATAAAATAAATAACAAATAATGCTAAATATGAGAAAATTATACAAAATAAATAGCTGGTGGTATCAGATTTTGAGCCACTTATTGACCTAACTGCATGTGGTTGGAAGCCACCAAGGAAGCAATCTACACAATAGGGACACGATTCGAACCGGCAACCCTGGACGTGAGAGCATTATCTATATATCTATATATATATAGTGTGCCTCGTGACATAAAAAGCCTGAAAACTCCACATATGTATAAAAACAGTAAATACAGTGTGTGTGTGTATATATATATATATATATATATATATAATTTTTTTTTTATTGTATACCAAAAGCTAGGTAGACAGACTTAACTGCTACTTATTCTTAATGATTTATCTAAACCAAAATATCTAAAATACTGTCATTTATTGGTTGATTTTTATGGCAAAAAAAGTAATAATACATTGAAACCTGATTCATGGAAACTCTCAATTGAAAGAAAATTAAACTGCACACCAAAATTAATATTTTAAATAGTACCAGACTACATATTAACTACATATTAACATTTTTCTGTTATAAATCCAATATAAATTGTTTGTGAAAAATGGGCTCAGTCATATTATTTTATATGGGTCCACATAACCTCCGAAAGATCATGCTTGGCCAGGATTTAGAGCTGCAGCTGACAATATTTTTATGGTGTATGCATTATTTGTACGTGAAAAGGTAATTATAAATATTAAGACTGCAAATCTACTTTGATTTTAGAACTTTATGTCATATTTAACCAAGAAGTTTGTAGCATATTTCATTTTAATTATATCATCTTTTGCATGTTGTTTTGTAAATAATATGTTTATACTGGGAAAAATTTACTGAAATGCTTTGACAGTTATCGAAAAGGAATCAGAGTGCTGCATTGGACTGACACAAACTTATCTTAAAGTATCTGATCTCTTCTCTTTACAGCAAAATGTTGTCGCTTACATGCAACCACTGTCCCTATATGCCCCTGTTACTCAGGGGCCATTGGAATTGTCCCGACCACCCCCCTGCAATTAAGTATCCTGAGAGTACAGCCTCCTGTGCTGTTGCAGATCCTTATTCTACATCTGAGCTAAATCTACCAGCCATGTTTCATTTAACTGTAAGGCAACTTGTCAAGTTCTGTTGTGGTGCATAGAAACCTGACATCGTCTCTTTCAGTAAGTCCAAAGGCAGAACGAAACTGTTGCATTAGATGGAGCTGAACCAATGTGCCATACTTTGGTCCAAAAAAAAACCTCTTTGCCCTCATTATAATGCTATCATTTTAATCTTGAGAATAGTGCCTGGCTGAAGTATCTGCATGTTTACAGCACTCTTCACTTGTATTCATTCATAAAGAGGACCTGTTTATTGAGTTTTAAGTATACCTAAAAATGGAAATTGTTAAAAAAAAAGCCTTTATTTGGTCGTGTAATATTCAAAGTAATGGTCATCCACTCTTCTACTTTTAACATATATTTTAAGGCAAAAATATGTGATGTGGCATTAGGACAGAGCATTTGTACGAGTTGTAAATTATACCTTCATTGGTTGTCATGGGCATCAAATGAAGGTTATAGTTTTGGCCACAGTGGAATGTGGTGCTACTGTTTTATTTATTCATTGCTCTGGTCCATCAAAGTCTATCTTAGTGCTCTTTTCCCCACTTTGTCCTGTCTGACCAGTAATGGAACATGACACTCTATGCTGCTGTTGTGAATATAAAATCACATAGTCCTGCCTCCTGACCTTTAATAGCAGGGAGATATATCACTTCTTTCAACACCACAGATACCATATGCTTTTTGGAAAAGAACACAGGGAAAACAGAGAAAGTATCCCTCTCTCTAAAACTTTATATAGCAGAACATGGACTTAGCAATAAAAAAAAAAACAGAAATTAATTGGTGAAATCAATATGCTACTGAATAATGGCACTGGGTTACACATTCTGCAGGTGAGCTGTTTGAATTACACAACGACAGTGTTTGTGAACGTTCATTCGAACTATGGTTTTGGAAACACCTGTGTCATTTAACGATAGATTATACTATTATACTATGTATTATACTAAGTCCGCACCATCGTTACCTCCATAGTTCAAACTATGGTTTCAGGAAACACCTGCATCGTACTTACATAGTTCCAACTACACAAGTTGCTAACATTGTTAGCAACTACGCTTTTGGGAATCGCACCCGAGTACTGTTTGAATTACTGGCCCACAGGTCCTCTGCTCCTAGTTGTTAATTTCCATTTAGTTGTGTGCAGTACTGTATATATTGAATGGAGTACAATTAGGGTACAATTTTGTATATTTAGAATAAACAGGCATGTATACTGGTGACTGCAGATCAAAAAAACTAGCTATATAAAACCACCAAATGTATTTGTCTCAATTATGCCATTCCTTTAAGCATGGCAACAAAGCAGAACAAACAAAAAAGTGTTATGGTATAGTGAAAGCATTAACTAATCAGCCAATCACTGAGGGTGCAGGACAGCGAGCAGCAGAGAACAATTAACATGCACTGGTAGAGGGTAACAATCCACAGGTGGAACTAATAAAGATGATCACCAAACTAAGTTTGCCAGAAACTAGGAAACGGAAGCAAAGTAAAATCATGAACGTACTAAACAAAACTCAAAACAAAACACAAGGATGGCAAACCATGAGAATGAACTAAAACATAGAAACAGGACACTAGTATTATAAACACAAGAAACAACAATGCTTAAAAAAAACAGGTGAGACCGGCCTCAAACCCATAACCACAGAGTATAGCTCTATGCAGCACACAGGAACAAGGAAACACAGTAGGAACTAGTACAAAGACAGAGGAGGGAACAGGATGGCCAGCGACACCTGCTGGCCAAATGGGGAAGAGACGTGAAGGACAGTGACAAACAGGAGCTGACTGATAAATAAGATTCACCTGACTCCTCAGGAGGATCTGCCTGACGCTCCTTTTGTTTTAACAATGCAGTTTGTAACATGTCCCCCAGAAATAGTGATCTCTGAGAACATTTTCATTATACAGATTTTATTTTTCTTTTTGGTTCTCGTGTTCTTTGCTATAATACAGTTAGTAATCATTAGTTTGTGAGTGCCAAATCCCATCAAAGCAGGAAACTGAAAAGCAATTTGTGTGCCTGCTGATTTGTTAAAGACAATGTCACAAGTATGCCTGTGAGAGGACTCAGGGGAAAATTGATTGAATGAAATCACAGTCTGTTTTCAACAAGCATGCAGCATTCAGTGCATGTGACTACTCAGATATACACCTCTAATGTTTGCAAAAAATATAACAGGTATGACAGAAAAGTCAGCTTTTCGTGGAGAAGTATGACAGGAAAGATTGCTTTTCAACAATTGTGTGCCCTAGTTTAATAACATGAATAAAACAAGCAGCACTAAGCTTTCATTCTATAATCACAAATTCTAGTACTCAGCAATCACAAAATCACCCACTCTCTTCTGCCTTCTAACAAGTGGCTTGGTACTTAAGTTTGGGTATTCCATTGTGCATGAATGCTTTTCTCTGGCTTGTATCACTCCTGTCAGTTTTGGACCGATGATTATCTGGTCTTTATAGAGCATCAAATATAAGGAAAGGTGACAGAGAGGAAGAAAGATGGCCTGTGCATTAAGAGGCCTGTGAATTTTATTGTTATTTACTGCTATGACTTTGGGGATGAAATACTTTTTTTTTCATGGTACCTCCGTCATAAATGTCATATTTTTCAGGGCCTCTGTTCTACACATTATAGAATCAATTAAAAGCTGTAAATATAGTTATTACCTTGAAACTCGGTCCACAGTAATAAATTGTATATAACATATGCTAAAATTACAGAAAAGACATAGCAATAATAGTTCTCAAATGTATAATGGATCTCTTTGCTTATCTGTGGTCACCGTCGATTCACATTCCTAAGCAGCAGTATCACAAAAACGTATTACTGTCCAGCGATGGTTTTGAGTCTGGCCGGTAGCCAGTTTTAATAAGCAAATACACTATCATTGATTGTTTTATATAAAGGTGTTTTGTATTTTCCTTTTTTAAAATTGTACTTCTAACAATACAATTTCCAATAGCCAAGTTCATCCAATCTATTGGAAACACTTTGCATTACATTTGGTGTACAGAGGTTTTTGAAGTAGATATACGATTCTAATTCTTATAGTATAATAATAAATATATAAATCAAATAGCCAGTTACTGTGTTAATACAGAGTGAATCTGCAGATCAAAAAACTATACCAGCTTTATACAACCTGCAAATATCTCCATGTTGCTGTTTGGAAATTATCTGGTACCTAAACAGAGATTTCTCCTTAATGACAACAAAAATGTTTGGTATTCCTTAGTATGACTTATACAAAGATATGCAGGTTCATAAGCACAGAAGATAGAATGTATATCAAGGCACAGGTTAGTTCAGAAGCAGGGAAAGGTCCACGTGTGTCCATAAACTTGCGGTCATTAAATATTTTGTGTTTGAAATTACCAAAATAGTACTGTGCTTGTTTTATATTCAGTGTTACACTGAAATTGACAAATAATCAAATTTACAGCAGTTCTCGCTTCATGAGTTGTTTACGAGACAGATGAGAAATGGTCTGCTGCTGCCAATGCAAAGAAAGAAGCTTTTCATAGAGAGTATTTGCTTATTTATGTTCAATGTTCATTAAAGCGCGAAAAGCTAATGAAGCATTGCTATTAATCTTGTTTTTACTCCTTGTCATCTCTCATTCTCTCGATACCTCTCATGGGATGTTTTGGAAACCTCTGACACTTTGTTTCCTGTTCATTAGCTAACCAGCTGTTCATCCTAATGAGCCTAAAGACAATTGCTAATTCCAATGGCTTATCGCAGCAACTCTGATATAACCTGTAACCTTTGTCAATTCCCATAGAAGATGAAACCGATAAGAGTGAGAATTGCAAACAAAATAAAAATAATAAGTAATAAAAAAATATGTATCTTTGGTGTTTTTTGTAAACCTGCCAATGGCAGAACTCTTACAATAAGGTGGTTATAATAAGGTATATAATTTTTCATTATCACTGGCCATCATTTAACTACTAGAACCTAGCACTGATAATTAAACACAGGATAATTAAGACTGGGGTGAGGGACTTGATATTTTTTTAGCATTTTTAGCATTGTTCATCAGTGTATCACATTAACACGATAACACAACATTGCCGCTTAACAATAAGTAATATTTAGGCTTCAGAGAGTGAGTTATGTGCCTTAACAGGTTATTTGCTGCTATATGATAGTTGTTTCATACTTGGAAGGGAAAAAAAATCAAAGGTTACCTGGAATTCCCTGTTTCTTTTATTGATTTGTTTTCTTTCAAATTCTGTACAGGGGACATTTTTTACATTTGCACATTGGGCACACATGCATTTAAAGGATCTCTCTGTCATAACACTGAAATCGTATCTTACCAGTTTTCTTGTGTGACATATACTTAGTAATTGGAGCAAGTTATTTTAGAACATTGATGGTGTTTTGAAATGCCTGGGGGCTACATCTGTAGTTCTGAAAGGTTGTAACAACTATACACCCCACAAATACACCAATTCCAGAATGGTGCCTTAAGGAGATGTGTTTTAACTTTAGGAAACAAGTCATACTGTTTCTCCTTTCAGATCAGAAGATTAGCCTCCGAACGCCTGAGGATTATAGATTCTGCATTGCATTTGCAACTTCTCCCCCTTGCAACCCTGAGGACGGATGCTGTTCCATTACAGCAACACCTACAGCAAGCACAGCAATGACTGAGATATCAGAAAGCTCCTTTGTTGTGAAACACCATCTACAATTTATATAAGCACATACACAGAAATGCACTTTTAGCTAATGATTTATTTCTTGCTCCTGACCCCCCTCCACCCTGAATAGCACTGGTAGTTACAGACGGATGGATGGATGGATTTCTTTATGATTTGTCTTTGCTAATTTCCTCTAGACGGCAATGACAATAATGTCTTTATTTAATATTTTTTTGCTTCACTAGTTTTGTAAGTCCGACCTGCGATGGTTTGGCCTTGTGCCTGTAGCCCCCGGAATAGGCTGCGGACCCCCCCATGACCCTGAATAGGACAAGCAGTTACAGAAAATGGAGGGTTGAATGGGTGGACGGATAGTTTCATAAGTCTTATTATATTGGGAAAAAAAAGTATTACGGCCCCTTTCTCATATCTGTAATGTAATTTCAAATATTATCATGTTCTTTGTATTCTGATGACATTATCAGCTTATTCAGCCACAATTGAATAAGATGTATTTCAAACAAACTGATACAAATACTATTATAAAAATAGACTGCCAGATTTACATTATTAAATTATTTAAGGAAACTGTTTAAGAATGGAAATGGAATACATAAAAAAATAATTATGCATAAAAGTTACAGCAAAAGTATATGTTAATATTAGTATCCATTGCTGCTGACTGGAGTTAAAAGTTACGCCATGATGAGAGAAAATTAATATTAGGCCAGGGTAGGGAGAGCTTAGTCAGAATAATTTATGCTTTTAGTTTCAGATATGACAGTGGATATTTCTTTACATCTTATAGGAAGAAAGTGTATATTATTAACAAACCATTTCAGGTAATCACTTGTCCAATTCAGAGTTCCCAGGGAGTTGGAGCACGGCTGGTGCAAGGTGCAAGGAGGTGCAAGGCAGGGAACAGCCCACGGTGGGGCACCAACCCATCGCAGGGCACCGTCACACACCAGGACAGGGCACCAACCCATCGCAGGGCACCGTCACACACCA
>JAODKN010000002.1:22432425-22451801 GCA_026774425.1 Petrocephalus zakoni
ATGAACTTCAGGCAAGTTCACTATTGTAGTACCACATAATAAAGGAGCACACACCCCAAAAACACACATGCATGATCAAATGAATCATCCAATTCAATCATGACTCCACTACAATCTGAAGGATTTGGCGGTAACAGTTTGACCAGTGATGCAAAGGATCACTGGGATGGGAGAATGTACACTGAAGTGTGTTATGATGGCCATTGCTACAAATTATCTGACAAAGCAGCGATTAGCTAATTCTGATAAATATTATGGGAAACCATTATGACATATATTTCTTAAAAATATCTTGATGTACGCATTTTATCATTCACATTGTTATCTTTTGATTTTAATATTTTGCATGTTTCTGTGCTTCTGCGTGTTCCTGTGTGTGATGCAATGTAGTCTCTTTATTTTTAATCTTTTGCATGTTTGTGCACTGCTGTGAAACCTTGTGTGCGTGACAAGCACTGTAGGGGCCCTGTGCTTGCTGCCCATGTTACTCTCTTGATCACTTGAAATACTGTGCCGTTGGCTTTAGACCAGGTTGTTCCATAGTGCAATAACTTTCCGCTGCCATAAGATGGCAATGTGCCAACAATGCACTTGACTCCACCTCATTGTACGAATGACATGCTCATGAGCGCCTTGATGCGCCCATGTACATTTGCCATTAAATCATCATGGGAGCCGGACGGGAAAATGTATTGGGCTCATGATGGCAAAGGTCTCATGCTAGGAAAAACACGTGCATTGTCGCATCAGATGTAATACACACAGACATACAACCACCTGCCTAATATTGTGTAGGTCCCCCATCCCCCTCAAGCCACCAACATGGCTATGGTCCATCGAAGCATGGACTCCACACAACCTCTGAAGATTTCTTGTGGTATCTGGCACAAAGACACCGCAGATCCTTTAAGTCTTGTAAGCTGCAAGGTCGGGCCTGCATGGATCGGACTTGTTTGTCCAGCACATCTCACAGATGTTTGACTCAGATTGAGATCTGGGAATTTGGAGGCCAAGTCAACACCTTGAACCCTTTTCTTATGTTCCTCAAACTATTCCTGAACAATTTTTGTGGTGTGGCAGGGTGCGTTATCCAACTGAAAGATGCCACTGCCATCAGCGAATAACGTTGCCATGAACCATTCTTGCTCATTTACTTGCCAGGTCATCTACTTCTTTAATGTATGCATAGTTATGCATAGTTATGCAGGAAGCTAAATGCTCTTCCAAGTTTCTTGTTTTCACATACAGTGCCAGTAACAGAAATAGTTGTACACCAACATACAGGTATATACCAGGACAGCAGTACACCAGTGAAGCTTGCCTACTGGGGAAGGCATGGCCACCCATGCAATGCAGATAGTTTTGGACTCTGTAAGACAATGGAGGCCATGGATTTCTAGGTATTGGGTGAAGTAAGGTGGCAGGCCCCTTCTCACCCAGAATCACTTCTATACATGATATAACATTTATGTTTCATCTCGCTGGGGGGCGGGGGACAAAATGGGTCTTATTACCTTTCCCCCAAGCCCCAAAGTCATCTTTTTTGCAGCTGATTCGTCGTTGTCTCCATCCATTTTCCCCACTTTGTGTTGTAAAACCAATTTCCTCAAATAAAGGTCTCGTTCCTGCTGTTGCCCTCTGCCTCACATGGATCAATCTGCTGTCCCCGCTGAAGAAAATCCCCCACACTCACTTTGCTAAGGCGGCCCTGACGTGCGAAGGACAAAAAGAAAAGAAAAAAAAAAGAAATGCAATAATACAAAAAAAATACAAAAAAATAATTAAAAAAAAAATCATCTTTTTATATCAACGTTTTTTTTATCACATTTCCTTTTTTGTGGGGTTTTTGGGCTTTATAGTCGGCTTTTTTCCCTTTTCAGTTTTCTTTTGCACATCAGGGTCGCCTGCATTTTTCTAATCAACAGTGCTTGGGCCATGGAGGTGAATGTACTGTTCCTGCAGTTTACTATTCAATGTGAACTGTGTATGACAGCTGGTGAACTTGGATGAAAAGAAAGGAAAAAAGAACAAATACACTATGATGAATTAAACAAAAAAACAAACAAAACAGTTTGGAAGGGAATGTAATTTTAGCTGTGAGTTGTGATGCGTGGAGGAGTTGATTGAAGCTTGCAGTAGTTTGTTAAACAAGGCTAGCTTTGCTGAGGACTCACACTGCTGATGACAGAATCCTTAGTTAGTCTATTCAGTATTTTTTGATGTGTAAATAGAATTTACTTAATATGAAATGACTGGGTAGCTCAGACACTCTGATATTAGCTTTTGTCTGCATGATATAGTAGAAGGATGTCCCGCTGTAACAGGTTTCAGAAGCAGTGTATAGTTCCTGTTGAATTTGAGCGTTTAAATATACAAATTTTTCAAAAGGCAAAGCCCGGAGTGGTATTTGTTAAGGAATTTTATGATATGACGTATATGCATGCACAAATAAGAATTATTATTTTTTTTTCTGTATCCTAAGACTATATACATGTCTAGTACTTCACAACTACTCAATGGATATACCATTCCATGTATCTTGAATTTGCTACACTAAATATTCAGTCCTGAAGGCCCTGCAAAATTATGTCATCGCATCTTATGTTCTGCTACATGTGTTTTCTGCGTTGGGCTATGGCGATCAATAAAAGTGGCATAGCATATTTGGGGGATGCAGTGAGTGGCAAAACAAGGATAACGATTCTGGGAGGAATGTCAGGAGTACCCAAACCCTGGAGTTGAGATCAGACAAGATCAGAAAAATGCAAGTTCAGGAAAATACAATTTCAATTGTTGTCTTTTTTTCATTAGTTTATTTAATCCATATATGTGTAATATATGTAACTGTGCATTTTCTTCATTAACTGCATGCATTTCCCGCGTAAATAATAGAAAAGGGGCATCTCTTTTATTAGTAAAAGCAACCAATTCCTATAAAAAAATTGTAAAGCATTATAAGCCAAAGCCCAAATTCTGAAATCAAATGAAATCAAGTGGAGATCATATTCATGCACTATATTGCCAAAAGTATTAGGACACCCCTCCAAATCATTTAATTCAGGTGTTCCAATCATTTCCATGACTACAAGTGTACAGGATGGGTTGCTCTCAGGAGCTCAGTGAATCCAAGTGTGGTGAAATGAAATTTCCTCGCTACTAAATATTCCACAGTCAACTGTTAGTGGTATTAAAACAAAATGGAAGCAGTTGGTAACAACAGCAACTCAGCCACAAAGCGGTAGGCCACGTAAAATCACAGAGCGGGGACAGCGCATGCTGTACTTTCTGCAGAGTCAGTAGCTACAGACCTCCAAACTTCGTGTGGCCTTCAGATTAGCTAAAGAACAGTGTGCAGAGAGCTTCATGGAATGGGTGTCCATGGCTGAGCAGCTGCATCCAAGCCTTACTTCAGCAAGTGCAATGAAAAGCGTCGGATGCAGCGGTGCAAAGCACACCGCCACTGGACTCCGGAGTGACGAATCATGCTTCTCTGTCTGGCAATCTGATGGATGAGTCTGGGTTTGGCAGCTGCCAGGAGAACAGTTCTTGCCTGACTGCATTGTGCCAAGTGTAAAGTTTGGTTGAAGGGGGATTATGGTGTGGGGTTGTGTTTCAGGGGTTGGGCTTGGCCCTTAGTTCCAGTGAAAGGAATTACGAAGCATACAGCATACTGGACCAAGCCATTTTGGAAAATTTCTGTTCTAACATGACTGTGCACCAATGCACAAATCAAGCTCTATAAAGACATGGATGAGTGAGTCTGGTGTGGAGGAACTTGACTGGCCTGCACAGAGCCCTGACCTCAACCCGATAGAACACTTTTGGGATGAATTAGAGTGGAGACTGTGAGCCAGGCCTTCTCATCCAGCATCAGTGCCTGACCTCACAAATGCTCTCCTGGAAGAATGGTCAAAAATTCCAATAAACACACTTCTAAACCTTGTGGAAAGCCTTCCCAGAAGAGTTGAAGCTGTTGTAGCTGCAAACGGTGGACCATCTCCATATTGAAGTCTATGTATTAAGAATGGGATGTTATTAAAGTTCATGTGTGTGTAAAGGCAGATGTCCCAATACTTCTGGCAATACAGTTTAGTGTGTGTGCTGGAGGATCACTGGGATAGGAGAATGTACACTGAAGGTTATTATGATGGCCATTGCTAAGAATTATCACTGACAAGTAAGTGGGGACAGCAAGGTCATGACCAGCAAATGCCTGTTGCATAATAACTGCCAGCAGCTCTATAATTTGGTTATTATTTTTATCAGTCAATTCTAATGTACAGATTGTACCATTTAACCCACAAAGAGCCAAAACCAATTAAATCAGTTGTGCATCTGAATATTGAGACTGCCTTTCTTTCAAGCCCATCAAACAGCATTATACTAGCATATCTAGAGCCTAAAAGCCTCTGCAATTTGACGGTGCCATGACAATCATGACAATGTACAGTGACAACAGTGTTACAACATTATAACTGGATTAATATCTGCATCTCCAACAATAATTAAGAAGATAAAAAATGCATATAACCCAGATGCCATCTCAAATACAACATTTCTAGAGAAAGGGATTATGTGTTTGAAATATGCTTGTAAAATAATGATGCTTATAATTTGCTACTGTATTATAGTTGTAAGCAGTGCCAGTCAAAACCCATGTGAAGGCCTAGGCAAACCCCCACCCCAACACGATTGTGCAGCTGTGTGCTATTGTAGCTATGTTGGCAATGCATGGGGTACAAATACTTCTAGGGGCATGAGAAACATGTAGTACGATGAGCACCATTGGGGACAAAGCAAAATTGGCTTGCTAAATAGCTGCCTCCTCAGATGTTGGCTGCTAAGTCTCCTGATGAGTTAACAGGAACCCGATTCCAATGTGTGAAGTTTTAAGGTTCTTGTTATTTTTCAGTGGGTTTCCTCTGGATGTTTCAAGATGCTCCTACAGTCCAAAAACATTTAGCTACTGGAGATTAAATGGAATCTCAGAATTTTGCATATCGTATGTTTGAGTGTGTCCCCTTCAGTGGACTGGCATCCTAGCCTGGATGTCCTCTGCGTTGCGCCCCACGCTTCCTGTGTCGACTCCAGTCACACGGTGACCCCGTGCTGAATAAGCAGTTATGGCAGTTATTTGTTGGTAACAATCAATCACTCTCACGAAGATGAGACTCAGAAAGCAGCTCGCACTCACTGAGCCAAGAAGAGGTGTCAGTTACAAATCCAATTACCCTTTACCTGGCTAACATATTTAACCGAGATGCAGCAATCATTATATTGACAGAGCAAATTAATTTTTTTTTAATTACTTAAAAATCGGTCACCCGAGTTACAGAAATTGCAAAATGCTTTAATGTATTTTACGTAGGTGCATGTCGAAGAGGGATCGCAGTCGGCAAACCTTATAGCAACTCACATACATTTTTTTATAAAGCACTGGGGAAGCTCCTTTTTTCTCCTTTATTATGGATTACCAATAATTTGAATAATTGGATGAATTATAATGTTTTTAAAATGCATCCATTACTGACTGCCGGTGATTTTGCGCTTAAGTTACATCATAAACTACATTATATACACAATGGTGTGGTTTCTGATTCATTTAAATTAAGAAAAACAGACATTTAATGGTGAAAAACCAACTTTTACAACAGGCACTTTGGTGCCGGACTTTCTGCTATTGGCAGCCCCTTCAAGGCTTCAGGCTGTTATTAATGCTTTTTTATTAACTGTGCAGGGTTGCCAGTTTTGGTGAAAGTTTCTATTTGAGACAAGTCTGCACATACTCTTACATGCATGTAACAGTTTTATTACCTTGTAAATAGTCTGTAGGGTTTGCATACTACCCCAACACATTGGATGTAGCTAGTTTTACGTTTATATTGGAAAAATATAGATTTGCCCTAAGATTTCTTGCATGAGTGTAAGAGTCTGAAAGCATGAGTATCACACCAGATACATGAGATTTGGCAACCCTGCATTGTTTTAATGTGTCACACATGCTCTAGAGACATGCATTAGTCTGTCAGAATCTTTTTCAGGGTATTGTCTGAAATGAATAATATAAGCCTCTTGTGCACTTTGGTACAAATGCCCAAAGGGATCCATTTTGATTCTTACAAGGGCTCTAAATCAGCAAGGGCGCAATGGCAAGATTTCATACCTTGACACCCCCATGAACATTTTAACAAATGACTAATATAATTTGCTGTTAACCTTTGGGGATTTTTTGGGTCCTAAGTGTCCAGCTATCAGGTTGTGATGAAATGCCTGGAATTACATATCCCTACGACGTTTAGGTCCCAGTAATTCTATAGTTGTTTCATCTGTAAGTAAGTCCCAGAACACCCTATCATTAGTCACTGTTCTGTCCCGATAGGCGCCAGTCTATTTTGAGGTCTACATCAGTCACATGACTAAAAGTATCATCCTATAACTGTTCAATATTAAAATCTTAACAAGGAGACTGCATGACCAAGTTTCTTTAGAGTAATTGAAAGGTATAAATATAAATTCCCCATACAGGGAACCCTTTTTCAACAGGAACAATCATTTGCCAATTAATATCCGATGAAGTACACCCCGAAACCCCCCCCAAAAAAAAGGTAAATTGCTGAGAAGTAAGATGAATGCAGAACAAATCAATCACAGTCAACCATGTCTCCATCCCGAGACCAGTTGCGGCATAATCTGAAACAGCACCATAAGAATTGATTTTTTTTTTTTAATCTACGCAATTTCATTTAATTGAAAACCTCTTTCAAATACTTTTTTTCCTCCCAGTGTTCACAGTTTCACAGTTCAGAGTATTGAACACATTAAAAGATATGGCAGCATGGGGTTATACAGATAACATAATGCTGTACTGCTTTTGCACCACAAGTCCGTGGTTGGATAAGCAGGTATGGGGATCCATACTGTATATCGTACAAACTCTTAACCTGAGACAGGTCACAAGGGAACTGGGAACCAATCCAGGGCAGCATAGGACTTACAGTAGGGACATACACTGAAGAGAACGTCAGGCCATCAAAGAGTACACTATCGACAATTTAAAGATGCCTGTTAGCGTAACTAAAGGTCTTTGAAAGAAACCACTGCAAACCCAGGACAAAATGCAAAATCCACTCCCTCAAAATACATTATAACCTCCAACCCCAGTTTTTCCCACTGTGCTACCATATAAGGGCAAGATTTGGGATTAATATTCCTTCAGTTAAGCCTGTTCACATATGACACACCATTAAATATAAATTACTTATCTTTAATTAGCATACACAAGATATGAATACACTCTTCAATAAGACCATGCAAGTTTTATTTAAACATCTCTGTACCTAATAAAGATTTCACCCATAGTGCCAACAATTAGTCAGTCAATAGAGTCATCCATTTATCCTGTTTTTCAGCTGATTTTTCTGGTCAGGCAGTACGAGGCACAGTACGAGGCACGTACAGGATGCATTCAAGTCAATGGTTTTGTATGCTCAAGATGGGCTATTTTACGTCAGCCAACTCCTGTTATAGCTACGTGTAATGTACTTGTTTAACTTTCTTTGCTGCTCTCAATAACATAATAACACAATGATGTTTATGTTTCTATTAGATATATCGGAAAAGAGGATTTGAATCCTACTGTGTGATTTCACTATGCCACAAATTACTGACTCATTTGTTACCTTATTGCTTCCCTTCGTGTTAAACCAGCAGTTACTGACACTGCAGATTGACAGTGCTGGTGATCCGGCCCACTGTGAATTTCGAAGCTTAATTTCTCAGATCAATAGTGTCTTTGCTCCTTGCCTGTTCCTCCCCTCTTCCCCGTTCTCAGGTACCTCTGTGCCTAGACTGAGCAATGCAATTAGCTCTCGAAACATTCCGAATCGGTTATGTCCAGACTGCAGATGCAGTGCCGCAGTAAGGAAAAAATGCTGTTTTTATTTTATTATTAATACAAAAAAGACAATACTGGCTAACTTAAATCACATATTTCACCTACCCTTCAGAAAGCAAAGATGGATTTGAAAAATATATCTATGCAAGGTCTTGTGGAAGCATAACTTTATCTTCACTGTGGGAGTCATGAAATCTTAAAATTAGATTAATAAAATGACATTGCTACGTCCCCTCCTCATGGCTCTCTTTGAAATCTCAATTGAGTTTTACTTGTTTCACTTTTACACCTCACTTTTAAATAACCTTTAAACATCTTTAAGCTATTTCTCCAATAAAAAATAAAAAAGTGGTACAGCAAAGACGGTTAACAACATATATAGTGATTTCAAAATTAGATTGCATCTCCAAAGATACGTGACTTACAGCACATTACTGAGTGACCTGCTGGAGTTCCATTCTGTTAGAATTTTTTCCTTAAGGTACATTGTTAGTACAGAAGGTTTTAGAACTAATGTGACCCTCCCTCCCCCCATGCCAATTCTAGCAATTTGTTTATTATTTTGTGTTGTTTTCAATTTCTTGTTTAAAAGTAAATGAGCATTTCTACAATTCTGTGGCAATTTTCTCTGCTTCAGATCTACTTTTGACACTGTTGCAGAATCCTACATTACATGAAAACTACTTTAGAAATGGTACTATAAAAACTAATTAAAACTGAATTCAATTACCCCTCCATTAATGACCTCCTTATCATGGTGAAGGAGATTTTGTGCCTCTGTGATCCTAGGAGTTATACTGTCAGGGCCTATTGTCCTTGGTGTGGTCTTCCAAGACAAATCTAGGTGAGCAGTCAGACAAAGTGCAGTTCATATATACTCCCTATGAAGACCAATATAAAGGATCATGTGACCCCAACTGGATTGGGCAGACTGGGGCCCTGCCCTGGAGCTCGGCCTTGAGAACCCGGTGACTGGGTCTCTACTCTTGGGGGCCAGTCGGGCATAACCTGAAGCAAGTACATGGGTCTGCCCTCTAGTGGGCCCACCATGTGCTGGGGGGATCATGGGGGTCTGATGCAAGGTATATTGGGTGGCAGTTGAAGGCAGTGACCTCAATGGACCGATCATTGGCTACCAAATCTAGTTTTAGGAAAATGGAACATAACTGCTCTGGTGGGAATGGAGCCTGAGCTGCTGTGGGAGGTACAGATAACCTGACTAGATAAAGTTGGGCACACCTAAATGCATGGCTTGGGCTCTGGAACCAACCTCCTGGAGAGGGCTGAACTATATTGTGTAGTGTAGAGTTGGCCATGGTGAACGACGCTGGGCAAGTGTTGGTCTACTCATAGCCCCCCTGTTCAGTGCCAGTACGGTGGAGTTTAGCCAGTCTTTTTCTTGGAGACTTTGGTTGAGGTGCTAGAAGGCACCATCTCTGGGGACTTCATTGTTTTACTGGGGGACTTAACAGTCATGTGGGTAATAACCGGGAAGGGTGTGATTGTGAGGAACAGGCGGCCTGATCTCAACCCAAGTGGCGCTTTATTACTGGTCTTCTGTGCCAACTACAATTTGTCTAAAACAGACACCATGTTCGAGCACAAGGCCGTTCATAACCGCACCTAGCACCAGAGCACCCTAGGCTGCAGTTTAATGAGTGATTTTGTAATCATATCGTTGGGTGAAGAGAGGAGCTGAGCTGCCAACTGATCACTACTTGATGGTGACTAGGGTCAGATGGTGGGGGAAAATGCTGGATAGACCTGGCAGCCTCAAACACATACTGAGGGTATGCTGGGAGCATCTAGGGAAATCTTCAACCCATACTTCAGGCAGAACTTCTTTTGCATCCCAAGTGAGGCATTGACCCTGAATGGGTAACATTCCAGATCTCCATTGTTGAGGCAGCTGTGAGGAACTGTGGCCATAAGGTTGCTGGTGCCTGTCATGGTGGCAATCCCTGGACCTTGTGGTGGTTCCAATCTTTAGGAGAGGGGATCAGAGGACGCATTCCAAATTCAGAGGGATCATACTCCTCAGCCTCACTCGAAGATCTGTGCCAGGGTACAGGGTAGGAGGGTCTTGCGGCCTTGTCGTGGAACACTAGACCAGCTCTTCACCCTCACAAGGATACTGGAGGGTTCATGGGAGTTTGCCCAATCAGTCTACATGTGTTTTGTGAACCTGGAGAAGGTATATGACTGTGTCCCTTGGTGGGTCCAGTGGGGGGTGCTTCGGGAGAAAGTTTTATATAAAATATATTTTATATTCCCAAATTATTTCTACAAAACCAAAGTCATTCAGTCTCTTAACAGTTGGTCGAGGATATATTGGTATTAAGTTTGTAAAAAAGTTCCATATAACATGAAAGTACCACAAATATTTACATGCTTTTCAGACCCTGCGGTATTATAAATTCTGAACAATTAAACAGGAAGTGACTTGGATTTGTAAACAAGGAAAATCAAATATGGATGCACCTCATTGACAAGTAACAGCCAATTTATGCATGTAAAATCAATGTTTAATTTTTATTGAAATAGATTTTTTTGGATCAATTTCAGTCAGTCACAAGCTGCCAGAAAGAGGAATTTGACCCACCCCTGACAATTTTGCTGAGTACACTATAACGGTAAAACAATGGAGAGACCAGTCGATTGTCAAAGCATCCTTGTACACCAGGGGTGGGTAATTCCAGAAATTGTAGGCTGTACAGTCCTAGGTTAAATTTAAATAGATCAACTACGACCAAGTACGGGAGTGCAGGTTGATTGAGTGTATTTTTTATTTGAAATGGTTTATCTTAAATTCATTGCTCATAATTTGATTAATTAAATAATGATTGTTTTGACTAATTTGATGTAGATTATGGTATGAATCGATAATTGTACAGTGCAGTCAATCACCATTAACAATGCCATGCACGTGTGTGTGTTTTTTGAATGTCATTAACCTTAGATTGGGAGATCTAATCTGGCAATGCTTTTCCCCAAGGCATTAAGCAAGCGTTTTTGTTAGCATATTCATCAGGCAAACGTCATGATCCTCAGCTGCAAATTTATGCATGCATTTGTCTACAAAACTTTGTTGTTTCCCTGTTTTTCATCCCAGTTGATGGTGGTTGTGGCAAATCTAGTCTTTGACCTGGAATTCCTCCATCCTTCATCCTTACCCATAATGCACGGCTGATGGAAGCAAATATCATGTCCATTTCAAGTGTTATCTTCTGTGTGTTACAGTACATGGACCAGCTCCGTAAACTAGTTTAGAATGGTTGCTTTTCCGTAGTAGTTCACATATCTGGATCAAAGCGATGCAAAAATATAAACTTTTACACTATATTGCAGGTACATTGGCCCAAACATAAATTCTCACGCCACAACCTGCCCTAGGGGTTCCATGCACATTTTACCTGTGGCAAATGGGAAGTGCCATTGTGCATGTTTTTGTGCTTTTCACTACCTAGTTGTCAGGCTCTTCAGGCTGTTCCTGCTCAAAATGTGCTGCAGATAGCTGCCTCAAGCATAGCCCGGTGGGCTGTGGCTTTGTTGATTCAGAACATGCCATCATATTGGCTTGCGTCCGTGAATCCTATACCAGACTGTGCTGGCACCACAGTTTCGGTGTCTGGTTCTGAGCTGAGCACATGCACTGTCTCTGTACATCACAGGCTGGGTTAATGCAATATCTCAGCCTTTTGCCCTCTCTGTTTGACCTCTGTGATTCCAAGGGATAAATGTTTGCCTCTGGGGCACCTTGTGAATGACTGAAGAAAACGATAAGCCAAAAACCTACATCTCAATCCCTTGAAAGTGGGTGACACTTTCTTTATCATTTAGGCACACTTTAAATAGAGTATGTGTTTCAAAAGAGGATGGACTGGGATGTCTCAGCAGGCACTGACAACTTGCACAACAGACGTTTCAGGTAGATTGCTATAATGTTCACAGATAATTCCCTCTACGGGGATTTACAAGTAATATTCTGAGTATGTCCATGAAAAGCTGTGTTTATTTGCTTAAACGCAGACATAACCATTCATCACAGAGGGAACTACTATATTTAATGGTTTTTGGGTTTGTAGGTCATGAGCAAAGTCATATTGACCAAATGAAGGATAATGGTGTGGGGAGGGAATAGCTACCACGTCTCTCAAGGGTGGCTGTTTTTATTTCTCTTGTTGCTGAATGCTTTGGTAAAAATCATTTGGTTATGCTAGGCTTAAGTGTATTCATACTACACCTATGTGCCAGTATGAATTGTCTGTGTTGAATGGTCCTTGCTGGAAAGATTTTTTTTTTCCTTTGGAAATGTTTCAACTCATGCATGTCATGCCAACTAGAGGTAGTTTTATTGGAAGGAAGGTTTTATGCCATGTTACAATTGTGAGCAATCATCTATGCTTAATTCATTTTGGAACATTTCTTCCATAATGACTTTGGTGTGTGTGTGTGTACAGGTTTTGCTATATTATAAAAGTATAGCAGATCCTCAAAAAAACATTTTTTCAGTCCTCACTACTTCAGACTTCATTTTATACTGTACAAATCTGTGAATGCAATCAAAAAGCTAAAAATGCTTGCCTTTCATTTTCTTTGTAAATTTGGTATGTAGGAGTTAAGGGTGTCGTGTTTGGGATTAGGATTTTTTCCATAGAAGTGAATGGAGTCAGTAAGATAGGAATACAAATGTGTGTGTCTGCCAATGTCCCCAAAATGTAATAAAAACCTATAATTTTTTATCTTGTAGGGACCAAAAGTGTCCACACAAGGATAACCTCAATTTTATACAAATCAGTGACTGCAATTAAAAAACTGGTATTAGGGTTATGCCCATAGGAATGAATGGACAGTCCCCATAAAGATAGTAATGCATGGATGTGTCTCTGCATTTGTGTGTATGTTAGAAAGAAATAATACCACGGTTACCTTGATCACTGTTTCGTAAGGTCAGCATCTGAGTTCTTTAAGCTCAAAGAAGAGCCTGTCCACAAAGACGGACAAGATGCACTAATCTCCAGTAGAACATACGATAATCTGTACTGTCAAACATGACATTTCAATTGAAAAGTAGGATAGCAGAGACACCTCCAGAAGTAGAAAAGCAAAGCAAGTATTTTGGTACATTGCCAAGACTATATCAGTGTTATTGTGATGTCTGGGCCTGGATCAATATATACTACATGTATAGACATTGCTTGCATAAATTGCATAAATGCAGAAAATTCTTAGGCAATGCATTTCTGATTGCATTTCTGATTCTGATTAGACTTGGGTTTAACATTTAAAAAAGACTAACAAGCTATTTTGGATCTAGGCAATTTCATGAATCACTTTTTTGTGAGACTTGGAAACGAAAAGATCAATTTATTGATACATTCTTAAATGATCTTGATCATCTTTAGTAAAATATCCTTCATTAGCCTTGTTGCTTGGGGGTTAGGAAAATAAAAGAATCATTCACAATTTTTTTAGTGAATAGATATCTAGGTTTACTAACTTATTCAAATGTTTATGCTGTATATCGGTGTATCCTTGACGAACAAGTTATTTTAGCTTCACTTGCTATGCCACAAGTGATGAATGGAATTGCCTATATGACCAGTGATTCAAGGGAAATTGTACAGATTATGTGGACATCCTCAGCATATACTAATTTCAAAATATTCAATATTACAAGCAATATCGTGAGAAGAATTATTGCCTCACAGCACAAGTCTATTACTTTATTTTTTTCTTTCTTTATTTGTTTTTTTGTTTGTTCATTAATTATAGCTTTGTGGGCTTTTACCATATACTTTTCTTTTCCATTCAAAATCCAAATACACGTCTTACAAATTTGATCTGTGATTAAAAAATGGCTTGTCAGTAAAAAGCCGTCTTTATTCCGTAACTATGCTTTAAATGTGAAGTTTCTCATGCTCTGAAACTCGCCCCAGTTGGAGTATCCCTGCACTACGTGGTGCCATAAACAGACTGCTGAGTGTATTGATTCATGGATTCTGGACACACTTGAAAGCCAAAAGTCAGCCTGATTTTTGCTTGATGCTTTAATCGGTGCCGCGATCCTTGGGGTTATTCTTAGTAGTTACAATGTCCATATTACAATTTTGATATATGTTAATACATAATTTAAGAGGTAATAAGTAACACCACAAAACAAAGCAACACACAATAATCTGTTAAGGTTTTTTTTGTAAGCGCAAATATTTAAAATTCTGTTACCCGAAATGCCAGCAGCTCAAAATACACATAAAAGACATTCCATCTGCAGAGTACAGAGTTGCCGCCTTTTTCAGAGCACAGACAGTGGTCGTTCATGTCTCCCTGTCACTCGGCATGTAGCCAGGCTGAGCTACACTGGCCTTATCAGACATATAGAGAGTGGCTTCTGATGGACAGAGCAATCCGGCATTGCTGCAATAATGTTTCACTCCATTATCTGGAAGCCGACATGCCTTCTGTAATTACTACAGATGATACAGCCTCTGGTGTAATTAAATAACAATTATTTGGAGTGAAATGTGCTGGGCAGAGAGTGCCTTCCTCTCCCCTGGGCCAAAACCTGGGAGAGAGCTGTCATGGAAAATGGATGCTGCCTGCTAGCTGGTAACAGAGCAGGAATGCCACCAAATGGGGAGGGACGGCCACACAGAGGAGACTCCGGGCTGGATGCAGGGGTAGGTATCAGAACAGGTAATAGCCCGCTTTACATCCTATATCTTATGTGTTAGCCTGTCACAAAAAGGAACATAGCAGCTCACTTGACCTTAACTGCTCCATCCATCCACCCATCCATCCTTCCATCATCCGTTCATCCGTCTTCTATGCCCACTTGTCCTATGCAGGGTTTCAGGGGTCCAGATCCTATCCCAAAAACTACATTTACATTTACAGTATTTAAAAGGCCCGTAGCCAGAGCGACTTACATAAGTGTTTAGAAGTCTCCATCAGTGAATACCTTCTGATACAGTTTCAAAAGAGCTAAGAAAACCATCCGTCTAAAAACTCTGTTGGCAGATAGTTTTTCTTTTTTTAGTACTATAAGTGTATAATGCTAGGAGTGCTAATCCAAGTACTTCTGAAAGAGGTAGGTTGCTAGTCGCCATGTCAGCTGTTAGGACATCTGGGGAGAGTTCATTCTACCACAGAGGTGCCAAAACAGAGAAGATTCTAGATGCATGTCTTCTTTGAGCCTTGAGAGATAGTGGGACCAGTCGAGCAGTGCTGGAGGATCAGAGAGCCTGGTGCAGCGTGGGGTGTGATAAGTTCATTTAGGTAGGAGGGTACGGGACCATTTTTGGCTTTGTAGGCAACTATCAGTGCTTTGAAGCTGCAAGAATACAGTGGAGGGAGCGTAACAATGGTGTGGTGTGGGAGACCTTGGGAAGGTTGGACATGGGTCGAGCAACTGCATTCTGGATCAGTTGCAGAGGATGAATTGCGCACAGAGGCAGACCTGCACAAGGCACAAGGACTGCTATTTTCCTGATGCAAATTGGATTGCATGTAGAGATTTAATAAGACTAGTTAGCTTGACCAGACTTATATATATTTCTCTGTTGTGTTATTGTGTTATGTGTTCTAAACACCTATACAATTGAACCAATGAGTTATACAATATGTAAGATTGTATATTGTTTACATTCAAAAGTTTTGTTATAAATTCCGTTGGAAAGTCATTCCAAAACTGGATCTATATACCCTTAGTGTGAAATGTTGTTTTACTAAGACATTTAATTTAAAATCAAGTTATATGTTGCAAGATAAAGTGATGCTTTGCCCCTTTGTCTAATGATTTAAGGCTAATAAAAGCAAAAACTAATTTCGTCCAGTAACTTGATGATCCCCAGACTCATTTAACGTCTAGACAGGAGTGGGGCTGTCAGACTGAATAAAAATGTACATCTGCTTATATTTAAAGGACTGTTTCACAGTGGAAGACAAACTGAGGAACACTGCATGATAGTATTACTGTACAATTAGTAATTACACTAGAATCTTCAATGGCATAAATACGTTTGTCTCTTAGAAGCCATTCAGAGTAGAAGGAAAGGAAATGCCCATTGCCCAATATGTGAAGTCAGCTTCATATAAAAAGGCTGAAATAATGATATATTGTGCTGGTTATGATTAAATGTGAAGGAATTAGATTTGATGGTGATATAGGTATTAATGAATTGTTTCCCAGATTTACACATTGTTTCTATTTTGTGTTTTGTAACTGTTTTTCAGTAAAAATAATTGAATAAATTATTTTGTTATCTTCATTGTACATATGTCATGACATTCTGCTAACTCATGTTACTTTATTTAGATTTAGGTGTAGATTGCCTGATAATTGGTATAGCAAAAAATAAAAAAGAGGTTTACTTATTTTCTAAGCACACAACTGGATGCAGGTAAAATATAAACCTTCAGTAAAATCAAACATTTTCAGGTAAAAACGCATCATCAAATTGCATATATTGCTGTACAAGCAACAATACTGCACAAATCTAAAGATGACCTCCTTTCAAAGAATTGTTGAGAATTACTCCTGGAAAAGTGTACAAATACTGACAGATTTAATTGTCAACAAATCAATTTCGTGTGAATGACAGCAACTAGGGGTGCAAAATCACAGTCCAATGGTCTATAATACGACAAATGAAGAACTGAGTGTTATTTAGCCATTGGTCTGAGTGCAGTCCTGAATTATGCCAACAAACATTTCGTCTGCACTTATGCAAGCTCTATATTTATTCTGATTGAACTGCTTAAGTAAATAATACATACAACAAAACATTAATACAATAATAATAATAATAGTAAACAAGGTAAAGAACGAATGGGGTTCTACATGACCCTGAAATAAATGGCAAGTATATACACGGCATAATGATTTGTGCTTCTTACAGATTGTACATCTAATGTTACTGCCTGAAACAAAACTGCCTGTCACAGAGGTCATTCAGTATACGATCATCAAGAACATAGAAACAAATATTTAAAGAGCACAGATGTACTGGTGTCATGTGACAAACATTCTGGTTTTCATAGCAATGGCAATTGAAATCATGGAGCATGAGATCAAAAAGATCTGTGCTACCAGACTGAATATGGCTTTATATTTTTTTAATGATAATATATAATTTTGATGTTTTGAAACATAGAGCAATCTGGTGTTATAGGGTAAAGAAAATAAATTACAGGTAAACAAAAACATTTTCGTAATGCTAGTTTTAAATAAATTCTATGATCCAGAAAATGTTATCATTGCGAGAATCATCTAAGCCCCGCACATGTGGCAGCTAGTAGCAGCTAGCAATGGCATGTGAACTTTTAACACAGCAGTCATAATGAGTGCTGCCAGCCTCCTCCCGTTTATGATTTAATTTTTTAATTTAGCTTTTGTGTTATGACATGGATGTTAAGCTCCCCTCGTTTTCATATTGTCATTAAATTATGATGACGGTGCAGTTAACCATATTATTTTGACTGAGCGTGACATGGTTTCATTATCAATTACAGTAGCTTCCAGGACAGGCTCTGGACCCTGTGACCCGGGCTGAGGAGAAGCCAGTATACAGTAGAAAGTGGATAGATGGTTAGGATGATCATTCACTGCGTATTGGGTAGTATGCCTGGCACTTGTGGGACTGTGGTTCCATTCTGCCGCTTGGCTCTACATTTGCACGTTCTTCAAAATTCCCGGATTTCCCCCCACAAGCCAAAAACGTGCAGTATGTGTACTCTGTGATGGGTTGGTGGCTGTACCCTCTAGGATGGGCTCTGTGACCCAGCACAGGACAGCCCCAAATGGATACATAACCATTTAGTGCTGAGAGAATTAATGTGAAATGTTAAGTAGTACTTTTTAAGTCAAAATTTTGAGGTATCACAAATGGTTTGACCCTCAGGGTAAAATGTATTATGGAATTCATTCTTAAGGCAGTTATTTTGGGAGAGTAATTCAGTCAGAGAACATGCATTGATGATTGGTATATTTATTTTTGTTTAGGCCAAAAACAATCCATGTATAGTTTTGCTTTGAGTCAATGAATGGTCCTAACTCCTTTAAGCTACCTCCTGGTGCCTTCTTGGCCATGACCTCATGTTCATGTTCATTGTTCATTATTTCCTGTCAAGGGCCATAGCAAACCTGGAGCCTATTCCAGGCAGCCCAGGGTACAAGGCAGGGAGTCCATTAGAGTCCATTGAACGGAGCACACTCACACACTATGGAAAGCCAATTCATCTAACCACATAATACCCAGCACAGGGAAGCCATGCATACTCCATAAGCACTGAGATACACTGCAGTGCCAACCACCAATACCCCCATATTACTATCATATGTGTTCATCCTCACTTCATTTTCACATCAGCCTTTATTGCTACAGAAGTAAAAGGGAGTCTTCTGTAGACTTGTATGTACTCTCCAATAGGTTAAGGCTCATTCATTTACTTTGGTAAGTAAGGTAGGCAGGGAACACTTTCTGTGAATGCCAAGTCTATAAAACACATTATAAGCATATTTCTAAAAGGTTATAATTCATTCCAGCAATGTTTATTATGCATTATAAATGCTTTATGAAGCTTTCATGTATAATGAAGTATAAGTACCATCACAATGTAGTACAAAGCATTCTTAATCATCACGAACCCGCTGGTGGACACCGGTGGTGAGGGATACCGTCAAGCTGAAGATGGAGTCCTATTGGGCCTTTTTGGCTTGTGGGACTCCAACGGCAGCTGATGGGTACTGGCGGGCCAATCAGAACGTGGCAAAAACTGAGGTGTGGGAGGAGTTTGGAGAGGCCATGGAGAACGACTTCCGGATGGCTTCGAAGAGATTCTGGTCCGCCATCCAGCGGCTCAGGGAGGGAAAGCGGTGCAGCATCAACACTGTTTATGGTGCGGATGGGGCGCTGCTGACCTCAAATAGGGACGTTGTGGGTCTGTCGAAGGAATACTTCAAGTCATTCAGGGGGACTCAGAGTAGAGCCGCTGCACCTCCGCATCGAGAGGAGCCAGATGAAGTGGCTCGGGCGTCTGATTGGGATGACTCCTGGATGCCACCCTGGTGAGGTGTTCCGGGCATGTCCCACTGGGAGGAGGCTCTGGGGAAGACCCAGGACACGCTGGAGAAGTCTGGGTTTCCCTGCTTAGGCTGCTGCCCCGTGACCCGACCCAGAAAAGTGGTAGATAATGGATGGATGGGTGGCATTCTTAATTCTTATACCGACCATTACAATGCATCATAAAGGTATCTATAAAGGTATCTATGTTTTATTTATTCCTTCATTCTTGCCCCGCTATACAGCTTTATATATACCGTCTTATAGTGGGGGTTTAAACATGCCGTTTGACAAAAACCATGAACACAGTGAGTTATCAGGATGAACAACAGTGTTTCCCAGTCCGGGAATCGGGGACCGACAGACCCAATAGGGAGCTATGAGGGACAAAAATGTGGACTGTCTGGCAGGGAGCTCAG
>JAODKN010000002.1:22469172-22480730 GCA_026774425.1 Petrocephalus zakoni
ATGATGAAAGTTAGCCACCAAATTACAGGAATTGTAAAATTATATTTAGATACTGAAGTGCAATCATATCCAGTTCAGCATGAATTTTCAGTTATTTTTCATATTAAAAATCAAAATAATGATCTCTGGTGACTTCTATCATGCCTCTCTCTGCAGTACACTTAGCTACTTCATACAGCACGTAAAGTCCCTGGGCCCAAGAAAGGATAGTCCTGTGCCCGAAATTACTACAGACTAGTGGCTCTGCCATCTCATATTACAAAGATATTTAAAGGGCTAGTCCTCCAACATCCGGACCATTCATGAAGGACATCCTAGACACAGCTTTGTTTGCGTATTAGGAACATAGTTGTAGGAGATTACATCAGCAGCCACAGATCATCTGGTCCGCTGTCATCTGGCCATCTGTCTCCTGTTCATCCGGTTCCAACGTCATGTGTAGAGTTTTGTTGGATGTTAAAGGTTTGCTGGAGGCTAAATTTGGTGCGTGCAACTCCTTCAGAGCTGTTCAAGAGAGAAGAATTGTGTCTAAACTGTACTCCATTCTTAATAATGATTCCTTTTCTCTCAATAGGCAACTGATACAGCTGAAGAGCCTCTTCAGCTACAGACGTTGTTCTTCAAGATGCATGAGTTAGTGCTCCAGGAGTTCCTTTGGGCCTTTTGCCATTTGGCTTGGCCTGGTTTCCATTTTTTCAAACCTCTCCCACTTTGGACGTTCCAGAAGAAGCACCTTTCTATGTCATCTTATCTCACTTCTGTCAGTTCTCACTCTTCATATTAGACATGGTAGTTCCTACCATTTTACTGCATTTTCCCCTTATGCCCCGAATGCCCTCTGCAAGCCCTTGTTATTTATTAATAAATGAATTTTGCTATTATAATTTTTATAATAGGCTTCATAAGCTACTTTCCCAACACTTGCATATCCGACTTAGGTCTATCAGCTGGACTAACAAAATACATTCGTTAAAAAAAATAAATAAATCTACCAGTGATTTACTTCTGTGCATTATTCATTTGCATTAATCATATTCATGATCAAAGTGTATCATGACCCTACAGTATGTTACGACAAAGATTTACTGTCCAGCAGAGACAATAAAAATGATGGCTGATGATAATCTGGATGAATCTGGATCTTTCTGTAGATTAAGGATGGGAGGGTATTTCAGATGAAGAGGTGGCCTGTAGGCACAGTGTCTGTTTCAAACAAGAAGAGCCTGCAGGTCGCTACAGGCAATATCCGTTTGCAAATGACAGGTCCCAGTCGCTCCCCCCTGGAAGCTCTAGAGACACTGTCCAGCTTTTTCTTCCCACACTGCCATGACAAACACAGCATTAACAATACAAGTCCTACCTCTTTTGATTATTGAGGGGTTTCTGTCTTTTTTTTTGGCTGGGTGGGGGTGGGATTAATACATTATTTACCTTAAACTGTTATCGTATCTTTTATTATTTCATTATGGAGTGGTCTGCAAGGTGGAAAAAGATCCTCCCACTTGCGTCAAAATTCAAATTTATGAAGGTGGTAATCTACCTCCTTCAAATGAAATGAGGAAACCAATGTTTTAAAAACAGATTATATTGCTAGGCATACCAAAAATAAATAAATATATGCATTGATACTGAAACAGGGAGTCATATGTCCTTGAAGAATCCATCTTAAAAAAATCATTAACTGGCTTTTTATCAAAACTGAGAACAGATGTTTAAGTGTTTTCATGTGTATCCTTACCTCCTGTATGTAAGTGATGTCTTTATAAACAGAATCCAAATAAACCTGCAGTTAATACATGATATAATATTGCCCACTGGATATACTTTAGTTAATTCTTGTGGTATTTCTCTGCAAATTTGCAGTTAAGCAGAAATGTAAAAAAAAAAAAGAAGTAAATTTTGTTGCAACAGCAAGTATGGCGCTTGTCCTCCGTCACTTAATTAACCTATTTGTTATTTGTATTAACTTACAGACCCTTTTGTCCAAAGCAATACACAAGCGAATCCAAGAATCCCTGGAGCCACCAGAGTTAAAAGCCTCCTTAATGGTGACGTACGTATTCTGCTGGACAAAGAATTTCAAATCAAGAGCTTCAACATATTAGCACAAGTTGCTGAGTCTAAAAATGATTTTTTAGTGCATTGAGCTGGATTGGTACTCCATGTATTATTTCCACTAAATACACAATAAATATATAGACTATAAAATAAGGGTGGCCCTAAGGCTCTCTCCTTGCCCCCCTCCTCTTGTCTCTCTACATTGCTTGTCTTGGTCAGGTCATCCACTCAAATGGCTTCTCCTACCACTACTGCACTAATGGCATCCAGAAACAACTGCCATTCCCTCCTGACGATACCAGAGTCTCCATCTGGATATCCACTCGCCTCGCTGACTTCACAGTCTGAATAAGGGACCATCACCTGCATATTGTCTTCCCTGTCAGCCCCACCCTACCATCCATCATGGCATGACTAGTCATCTTGGATAATCAATGCGGTCTCCATCAAGGTCTGCCAAGAACCTAGGGGTAACAATTGATCACCAGTAGTCCGTTGCTGAGCACAAAACAGCACTCTCTCATTCTTGCAGATTTACCTCGCATAACAGGTAGGAATAGCAGGCTTTTTTTCGTCTGCGTATGCAGCTCAGCTTGTAGTTCAGGCATTTGTTCCCTTACCACTAGACCACTCCACTACTTGCTGGTTTACCAGACGGAGCTGTCAGACCACTGCAGATGATTGAAAATGCGGCAGCAAGTCTAGTATTTAATCAGCCTAAAAGCTCTCATGTTACACCACGATTAGCTCTCGCATCGAGTTCAAGTCCTTGGTGCTGGCCTTCCTGTCCATTAATTGATGGGCATCCATCTCCTTCAGGAGGCTCCTTAAGACCAAGGGAACGGCAAATGGAGATTCCTGTGCCACGCAAAAAATATTACGCCAGACATCTCTCGTTTGAATCTTTGATGGTGGAATGAGCTGCCAGACGAGATCTGGTAGTCCAATATCAGATTTCCTCTCTACTTTCAGGAATACCTCAATACCCATCTGTTTCAGGAATTCCTGCACTAGCCTGACGTCTCTCTGTGTCCTAAGAATGTTCTTAATGTCGCACTTCTCATCATTTAATTGTCCTATTAGGTTCTTGCTATGTTGGAGGATTGGAGCTTTTGCTTCAAAACTATTTACATGTGTAACTGGGCATTCATCAGAAGCCCCAGCTCATGTGCCATTTGCCTCATTAGTAGGAATTAAAGTAAACATGTGATCATCTGGTTCCGACAGGGTGAAGTTAATTATGTCACAGCAGTGTGGAGAAGCGAGTGTGACAAGGTCATGGAGAGCGCTTGAACATGCTGGCTAACTCCAGAGAAGATACTTGTAAGATTAATGTTTAATGTCTGTATAGTTTGCAAAGTGATTAAATGAACCATTGTATTGACACCATATTACAATTTATATATAGCTACTGTTATTTCATTAAGTTAATGGTTGTTTGGTTGTTCATTCACTGTGCACGGAGCACCATGTTTGGTAATATGCACTCATAAAATACGCAAGTTCACCATGTAAAACTGGTACTTGATGTTAGTACCACATTTGTTTAGTCTGGAGAATGCATTTCATGCAAAATGTGACTTGAAATCTACTTTTACAAACTCATTTATGTTTACAGAGTAGAATAGAAAATAATATTTCTTTAATGTCCATCAAATTTACATCAGATGGAAATTCATGTGATGTAATTAAACACACAATACAAACAACATTATACACAATAAACATCAGTGCAATTAAATATAAGTAAAATATGTCTTAAAATCAACCAGTGTACTCCAAGTTATCTGAAATGTATTGAAACAAATAAGCGTTTATTTAAGCAAATAAGTGTTCTGAATGTAAACCGCATCACAGTAGTGGTAATTGGCTCTGTGTTCTGGTTTTCTCTTATTTATTATTTATTTATTTATTTCAAGGTTATCAATCTATTCATCTATCAATCCATCTATCCTGTTATTGGCTACTGCCTATTTCAACCTGTCTTCCAAGCCTGCTGTCTAATGCAATTACTGCTGCCACAAGCTGTATCATTCTGAAAACTGTTACTGAACAAAACTTCAATAAAACACCAAAGACTGTGTTGTTCCATGCATCGTCTGTGAGTCAGTTTAGCCCTTTTTCAAATTTGTGGCAGATGCTGATTGAAAAAGCCCAGATAACTAGACACACATCCCTAACGCAGTGAGCTACGCCCTGCCGTGCTCGGTCAGTGAAGTCTATAGTATAATGGAATAGAACCACGCACACTCATATACACAGACACACAATGAGCAATTAGATCTCAGCAGACAGAAATATAACAGAGCAAGTTTTAATCTGGCTGATCATCATGTCTGCATTTTGTTGGCACTGATTGTACATGAAATCAGATCTTTCCTGTACAAGGGAGGAAGTTATGTATTGAATGGCTTATAATGCTCAGTTTGATGAAATGTGTACTGGCCTTTAAAAAATACAAGCTAGAACAGCAACGTGAACATCAGGCAATTCTATTTGGTTATTGTTTTATTTATTTCTACTAAATTGCACGTACAATACAGCAAAAAACCTAATAATGCAACCTGGAACATCTACGATGGCCGCGTGGCTTACTGTCAGAGTCTCCTGCTTTGAGCAATGATAGAAGTGTGTTCAGGCACCAAGTCTACTGTGGGCTATTTATGTAACAACAGCAAAAAGAAACAGTACAGAAGAACAGTACAAATGTAAAAAGAAAAGAGTAAATTTCCTCTACAGTTCCTTTTTAAGTTCTAAGGTTTGAAATTGGCTCTTGCATCAAGAAAACAATGACAACAGCAGTAACAAAAAATAATAATAATAATAATAATAATAAGAACAATGGTTCTAATGCACAACCACACGTCTATAAAAAATCCCTCAACTGATATGTGTATGGTATTTTATAGTAAATTTGCAAAAGCAAGCACAATATTTTTTGAATTACTCATTTATTGAATTACAGGAATTGACAAATAGTATTGTAAAGGTGGGTGGGTAAGCCATGTCACTTACGATTAGCGAGATTGAGACAGTACCAAGTTCAACCACCAGGTGGCCTTTATTGGCCCTGTACCAATTGTATTCACAATGCACTCATACTGCCCACCATGCCCGTCGCCCCGCTTACTCCTAACATGCACAGTGGGCACAGTAACAATTAACATTTAACACTACAAATGACATTATAATACAGCACAATGGCATTACAACACATGGTGACTACAGGGATCTATTTACAAAGCTGGCACCGGTCTAACCTGCCATGCTGCCTGATGGTAGCTCCACTGCTACTCTACATCCCTCCTAGGGGGTTACCCATCCCGATACAGCTGCAAAGTCCAGAAAGTGTTCCAGGCAGCAAGTCCTCTGCGACCAGAGGGTCCTGATTCCCCCACCATCCTGGGGTGCATTTCCCAAAAGCATAGTTGCTAACTATATTACCAACTTACATAGTTACTGTAGAACCAAGAAATTGAAGTCCAACTATGTTAGTTGCTAATAGGAGCTTTTCGGAAACTCCCCCCTGATCAGTCTCTGCTGCAGGGGTGGATATCAACTCCTATGTGCTTCATGGGCGCACCCACCAGGTACGACTGCACCAGTATTGCAGTCCAGTATTGCCAGCTAGGACCCTTCTGAGCCGATGCACAAATCGATATCCTGCCAACAATGGGGCCAGCAGAATCCCTGCCTCAGCTTCCTTAACATCTTTTTTCCCCCGAAGTGCGCAGCCCTGACCACCCCAGGTACTGACCTGAACACAGTGGGACGCAGGCTCTGGGCTACCAGCAGTTGCAGTAGTGCGCCTGCACCATTCAGCGATCGCCCGCCTCAACACAGCAGGCCCTTGCACTCTTCCAGAGTATCCTACTGGGAGTGGTAGGCCTTCCAGGCTGAGATGGCAGACACAGCAGGACCTCGCACTCTTCCAGGGTATCCTACTGGGAGTGGTAGGCCTTCCAGGCTGAGATGGCCAACACAGCAGGACCTCACACTCTTCCGGGGTATCCTTCTGGGGGTGGTAGGCCTTCCAGGCTGAGATGGCTGACACAGCAGGCCCTCGCACTCTTCCGGGGTATCCTTCTGGGAGTGGTAGGCCTTCCAGGCTTAGATGGCCTTCCAGCCCCATTATCTGTTTTCATCCAGACACTCTTGGACCCTGGCTAGCACAGGGTCGCTGTGCCAATTTGTGGTGAACTGCTGGGGATGGAAATCCTGGTGGGCCTCGTCGTCCAGTGTAATGCGTGCCACCGGCTGACCTGCGGCTCCTGTGCCTCCACCAGAGCAGCGAGGTTTTGCTGCTCGTCGGGGGTCAGGCTGAGGAGAGCCTCATGCTGCCCACTGTGCTAGTCACCCTGCTTACTCCTAACACGCACAGTGGGCACACACACGCACACGACTTATACAATGGTTAATCCTACGCATGACAATATAATACAGGATACTGCCATTACAACACATGGCGACTACAAGGAACTATTTACAAAGTTGGCACCTGTCCGACCTGCCGTGCTGCCCGACGGTACCTCCAGTGCTATAATATCAATGCATGTAAACATAATTACATTATAATATTAATTTGGTTATTTTCAGTCAGTACTTATTTGATCAATATTATTTCGCAAATGCAGATGTCCTACAAATTTTGACAGAAGAGTGAGATATCAGCAGAGATTTTTAGTGGGTTTCCATCTCTCAAATATGGAAAAAGCAGTTCTGTCACAACCTTCAAAATGTAGTGGTAGTGGAATGGCATCTGTCAGTTTTTTGGGGAAGGGTATGGATCTCTGCACAAGCAGTCTTGGTAAGGGGTGCATGGAGGTGATCTGGAGCCTGGCAGGCATTTCTTCATTCTTTAGGATACATTGCTAAGTGCAGTGCTTGAGGGACCACCGTCTGCAAGCCCCGTCAAGCAACTGCCACCCTCACTAGAGCCTGACATCGTAAGAAAAACAACAACAACATAAACATTCATCTCACTGCTTCTCCATAGTGAGCCTTTCCACAAACAGGCTCCTGAAAATTACAATACATTTGTAGTGGATTTTTTAATCATTTTGGGTTTTTTTTAAAATTTAAATTTTTTTTTCACCAGCGGAGCTATTGGTTTACTTATTATGTGGTCCAGTGGGTAAATGTTGACTTTCCAGCTACGAAACAATTCCATTTTAAATTAATTTAATCAAGGAAAGTAGTTACAACTGGAATTTCTTCAGCATGGTCACCTTACAATTTTTGATTTGTGAACTAAGTAGACACAAGACCCTAAGGAACATAACATTTTCTACCTGAAAGAACAGAGAGAACTATGGTAGTCTAATGAGTTTATGTGCTCTTACTGAAGTCAAATCCCCTGCAGCAGAGTTTTTATTGTACAGAAAGTAATACATATAAACAATATTAATAAAAAGTGATCCCTTGTTATTTTGTGCTAAGCCAAACTTTGTATAACATAAATAATATTTGTGGAACAAAATATAATGCATTTTTGTGTGAACTGTTTATACTTAAAAATTCACTTTTTAAGTCAATGTGACATCGTTCATATCAAATGACAATGCTCTAGGCTGACAAATTCAGCACTGCAGCGTGCCATTTGACAGTCAAAATAATATTCATTTATAATGACATACAGTGTTACTCATTGCCCTTCACTATCTCAAAATGAAATTGATGTAAATTATAACAGCTGCCCTTCACCATCTCAAAATGAAATTGACGTAAATTATAACAGCAGGTACATATAAGGGAAATGTCCTTAGGAAAATAAAGTTCCATTATTACTGCATAACAAATGCACATTGTTTGCAATACATGGATATAGTGAGATTTGGGTGTCCCATAACAGAGCAAAGCCAGGTGAATAGCTCCTTCATTCATTTAGTCTGTTTCTAATAATATAAAATGGTCATCACTTGGTCAGATATCACATTTGTGAACCCACTGTCTGTTCTTTCCCTGCCTGTTTCCCCTTTTACTAAAGATGAAATGACTGTTCCTCTCTCAAAGCCCTAGTAAAGTCATGTGGTCAATTTATTCATCATTTTGAATTAACAAAGTCTATAATGTGGTGTGGTAGTAATAACTGTGACTTCTCATAAAGAGAAGATTATGCTTCTTATGTGATATATTGGGTACCAGAACATTACTGTATCACTGTAACACAACAGGCATCACTGTAAATTATTTAATTTACATTGTCAAACTTAGCATTAGGATGTAGGTTAAATTACTTTAATCTGCAGATTATTTAAAATAATTTTTGAAATGCTTCAATAGAAACCATTGTAATAAAACAAAGTACTTTTTATTTCAAATAATTGTATGTGTTAATTTGTTTATGTGATTAATTAAAGATTAATATAGTAAATTGTAATGCATTGTAATGCTCTATGTCCTTTCTTATTATAAAAGTATGCGACAGCACTTGCTAGTGTGTGTAAGAGATTTCTGGAGAATGTCAGTGTACTGTGTATGATGATGTTTTCCTCTGTGGAGACCAGATAAGAATGTAATTCCCCATGATAGAGACTTAGGTATTTAGTCTGCAGTTGCTTGTCTTGTAAACGATTTGAACCATGTGAGTCACTTTTATTTGTTTGTTTATTTTTGCATTCTTGTTTTGGATTTAGTAGAGGTAGCTGAATTACGAGTACAGATTCCTATTGTGCTCGGATAACTCAGCAAAGGTATTATGTGAGCTATATCTAATTAGCAAGATTGTGGTAGTTTTCAGCGCATGTCCATATAAAGGAATTTCATGACAACTGAGGACATTCACTAGGTATACTGAGCTTATTATCAAAATATCGTTCAAGTCTTTAGAGTCCTGGTGCTCCCTGTTTTGCTTTATGGTTGCAAGACATTATCCAGTGACCTGAGATGAAGACTGGACTCCTTTGCTACTGTGTCTCTTCAGAGAATCCTTGGGTACCGTTGTTTGACTTTGTGTCAAATGATCCGTTGCTCAGGGAGTCCCGAATGAGGCACATTACCTGCATTGTGAGGGAGCACCAGTTGAGGCACTACGGCCATGTGGCGCGACTCCCTGAGGATGATCCGGCTCATAGGATCCCTCCTTGCTGAGGATCCGAGAGGTCGGACCAGGCCGAGGGGACGCCCACGTAACTCCTGGCTGCGGCAGATGGATGGCCATTTCCGGAGGGTGGGACTGGACCGCGTGTCTGCATGGGGGGTCGCCAACCGGGATCCCGAGATGTTCGTCGCGTGGTGCGTAACGCGCTGCGCCAGCGTATGCTCCCCAGCCTGACCTGATTGTTCTGATTCACAGTAAGGTACAAAGTGATAAAATGTTAAACTTATCATTGAAGATTGTTTCCTCTTGTGCAAATGCTTTTAACAATAATAAATAGCAAAATAAATAAAAAAAAAAACGTATTTGTGGAACGTACCTTAATGTTTTAAATTAATACAACTAATTAAATATAAAACATATACACTTTTGTAATTATATCTTTGCGGGGACTCTCCATTCATTTTTACGGGGGAAACTGTAATCCCAACACGATAACCTTAACCCCTACCCAGCCCTAACCTTAACCATAAGTAACTATACAAAATATGAGACTTTTTGAATTTTCAGTTTTTTGGTTGCATTCACAGACCTCTGTGGGGACCTGAAAAATATCAAAATAAACATCAAAGTAACAGGTTTTTATCACACTGTTGGGGAAATTTGTTCCCTCACAATTTAAAATAAACATAATCCATGCGTGTGCGCACACACACACACACACACATATATACCATTCTTAGAGGAGCTATCTTCCAAATATCCTGGTCAAGATCATCTGGACACTATCCCAGCCAATCCCAGTGCGGTGGGTAAAATCCTAGAAGGGATAACAGTAATTTGGAGGTTGCATGCTTGTATGCATACAGCCACACACTACAGGCTATTCAGAGACATCGGTTAGACTAACAAAGTCTGCAAGTTCTGCAGGAAGAAACTGAACCACTCTGAGGAAACCCGAATGACTAGGGGGGAATATGCAAACTTCACACGTAGAGAAAGGAGGCAGAATTAAAACCAGAGCTGGGCTAGGATTAAAAAGTGGCCCAGGATTTGCCCATACAGGCCCGTCATACATGTACATGCTTACCTATGCTAAAACCTGCCGATCCCTCATGATAAATTTTTCTGCTGAGCCACCCTGCCACATCAATCCTGTCGAGCCCCCTTTAAGAAAAGCACAGTCTCCACCCTCTAATATATGGGAGGGCAAGACATATTTGTTATGTGCTTTATTTGGTCCACTACATAGGCCTTTGAAAAGAGGATTAATAGCTTTTGGACCAAATCCACTATTAATTCCACTTGGAAAAGAGATGATGACTTCCTTGTGTTCAAACGAGTGGGAAAAAAGGAATCGAGTTAATTCTACTTATGTTTACCCTTTTCCACATGAAAGCTTTAGAGCAAGGATTAATGTTTGCATAGAAAACATTAGACTTGTATTGGGATGGCCCAAATCTGACATGAGGGAGAAGATCATACAACGGCAGATGCCGAAGGATTTACCATAGTAGTGCAGTCTACACATTGGCATTCTCAGAAGTGCTTGAAGAGCATGTATTACTTTTTTCCTTCTAGTCCTAAAGAGAACAGAAAGCAGTATACCTACAAGCTATGTAAAATATGTTTAGCCGCTGCCTCCCAGCCATCAAGCCAGAAAGACACTCTGCCATTGTTTGTGCATTTGAATCCTTTCTTTTAGCTTGTCAACGCTTTGATTTCTTGACAGATTCCCTTGCAGTATTTTTGCTTCAATGCTTATCACCCCCCCTCATTCCCCCTACCCCTCATGTATCTGTCTTCTGTCTCATTTTGAATGTGCTTGCAGGCAACAAGTTCTGTCCATCTGTGTTTCATAGATACAATATAGGGATGTTGAGCTTCTGGCAAAAGCTTAAATGTCCTTTTAGTGAGATACGGTGCTGAGAACATAAGACAGTTATCAGTTTTACATTCACTCATTAAACCAAATTTAAATCCACCCTATGGGTTTTAGTAATAAAAATCAGATATCAATAATTTGACAGTAATGGTCTGAGATTATATATATATGCAGAGAATTTGCAGTCCAGTTAGGTAAATTGTACAATAAAAAAATAGATTTGTTAGTGGACTTCATTTAAAGTGCATAATTGTATAATGTATGACGAGTTAATTTGCAAAAAGCTATGCCATTCTTTGAAAAAAATGTACTGACTGCATTATCATTAAGAGTTCCCTTCACTGGATCTAAGCATTCCTCCACCACCAGTATCCCTCCACCACCAAACCTCCACCACAGTTAGCACACTGCGGTTACATAGGTAACATTCTCCTGGTGACTGCCAAACCCAGGCTCATCCATCAGACTGCCAGACAGTGTCGTGTGATTCGTCACTCCACAGGTCACGTTTACGCTCCTCCAGTGTCCAGCAGTGACGTGTGAGTCGTCACTCCACAGGTCACGTTTACGCTCCTCCAG
>JAODKN010000002.1:22482693-22496713 GCA_026774425.1 Petrocephalus zakoni
TTTTCCTTATACCTGTAACCAAATTACAAGAGACAGTACCATCGTAGCCACTCTAGATGATGAAAACTGTCCCTGTGAATTCTGCCCAATCCAGAAGCACTGGATAAAGGGTTTATATAAAGAGAGCAATAATGCTTGATTAGGATTAGGGTTTTCTAGACAAGATGGCATTGGCTTTCCTGTGTAACTTGTGTGAACCTGTCTATTGGTAAGATTTATATCTCCAATTTCCATTTCTTTTTCTGTCTGAATGCCATCGAATATTGCCTAGTCTGTCAGAGGTCTTCTGCTGGTTTCCATATCCTGTTTCCCAACTACCGGGTGGATTCCTGGTTCCCCTATGCAGACTGGTTCCCATCTCCTGTGTTCACAAATCCTCTGCACCAATCCTGAGTCCTCCACCAGCACATTTTGTTACAGACCTGTCAGACCAGTCAGCAGCCGAATGTCCCATTAGTCGTCATTTTTACTGCCATGTCTTTTTCAATGGATTCAAGTATCGTTGTGCAAATAAATAAATAAATAACTATAGTAGGAAGCCTGGTAGGGTGATACCATTTTGTCTGTATTTCTTGACAGATACTCAAGTTACTAATATGAGTTGCACCTACCTTCATTTTTTTTTTATTTAGCTTGTTGTTGCTTAGTTGGATTCATTGGTTATTCTTCTCTTTTGACCCGTACAATTGCAAAATACATGTATTATTACAAAAAACTTGCAAGATTACTGTTAATAACATGACAGTAATGGGATCAGTGATCACTAATAGCCTTACAGAAATTCAAAACTTTAATAATAATTGAACGTGAAGAACATGTATTTGTTTATTGCTGCAAAGCATAGTTTTTTTTTTAAGTTAAAGCATTTCACATAAAGCAGGCCGCTGTGCGGGAACAGCAAAGGATTTCACAATCAGATTTCAGGTGAAGAGACTATGCAGCTGCCTAACATTTTGTCGTGACCATTTGCACTGAAAACGGAGAGAAAAACACTGGAACCAAAAGATAGCTGCTTTGAGTTCAATAAACACATTGAGTTTCTAAATTTAAACAATTTATCCACACTCTTACAATCCTCCAACAACCCTGACTGAATTAAAACGTACTTGCCAGAATGTTTTATAAAGTTGTGGCACAATTACTTATAGCAGCTGACTATTCCTTCATGCAAATGGATTTGGCATTTCTAGCAGATCTGATAATGACTGAAGGCAAGAAAACTAGAGAGTTGAATCAAAAACATGTAGTGTTAACTTTTCTTCACACGTTTGATTCGTGGTGTTGTTTCGGTACTTTATTAATTTTTGATGCAAGCTTATAACAGAAGCTACCATCTCTTCAGCTAAAATATCCTAGTTAAATATATTATGTATTACGCCCTTAATTCTAATAAGGGCTTCAGATGCAAAATGATGCAAAACAATTTCAAAGCAAAACAGTGGAACGTTATATTTTACAAGGCGCATGATGTCTTATAAGCATAAGCCTCTCTCTCTCTTTTTTTTTTTACAAAGTTTTCCATATATGCAAATATGCCCATATACCTCAGCCTTTGTTTCATCCATCCACAAACGTGATCGCAGATGCAAATCCCCACAGCTTGCATCTACGTAGAGAATTCAATAGAGGACCATATTTTGCAGCCCTGCTTTAAACACCACATTAATATAGTTTGTTTTCAAAGGCAAGACAAAGTCAAAGTGAACTTTTTAGTCATCTCACCATACACCGGTATGCAGAGAGACGAGATGGTAAAGCTCAGAGTCCTTACTGTATACATTGTGCAAATAAGACAAGACATTGTGCATAGACAGTCGGGACAATGCAATATAATGGTAGCAGCCAATATGCCAGTACAGTTAATTACCATGAAATGCACAAACACACTTAAATGCAAGACTGAGTAGAGAGTACAATAGCAGCATGGATTTATAACTTATGGACATATATATATTCAGAGGAGATCAAAAATAGTCTTTTGGGTAAAGTACAAAATGCATGCAGTGTGGGTGCCGTTATAAGGTGGTTGTGATCTAGGATCTAAGCAGCATGGTGTTGAGTAGCCTGACAGCCTGGGGGTAAAAACTATTCCGTAAACTGGCAGATCTGGCTCTGATGCTGTAGTATCTCCACCTAGATGAAGTGTGAAAAGTCGTTGTGAGGGGTGGGAGGGGCCCAGCACACTGCTGCAGGCCTTGCGGGCACCACATTTGCAAAATGTTACTACTAGGGCACCCCCTAATGTGCATCACTGTCCTCATTATCTTCTGCAGCCGCTTGCGGTCAGACATGTTCTTGTTGTCGTACCAGGTAGTAATGCAGCTGGCCGGAACACTGCCGCTGTACAACTTGTTGACGTTGGCTAGAGGGAGGCTTCCCCGTTTCAGTCGCCTCAGAAAGTATACTCTCTGCTGGGCTTCCTTTGTTAGAGAGCTGGTGTTGTTGGTACAGGTAAAGTCCTCAGTTACGTGCACACCGAGGAACGTGGTGCTCTTTACAGTCTCCACAGCTGAGCTGTTGATGCCAAATGGGGTGTGGTCAGGGGTGAGGTCTTTCTGAATCCAACAATTATCTCTTTGTCTTGTGGACGTTGCTGTTCCACCTCCTCTCTGAATCCGACTGAGGTTTCTTTGTCAAGAAACCCAAAATCCAGTTACACTACCCACTCAGTTTCACAGTCACCTTATTCAAGATGGATGTATTGAAAGCTGAACTGTGATGTATGTGTCTCTTTTATACAGATGTTTCAGGGAGAGGTGAAGGGCAGAGGATTTGTCATCTTCAGTAGACTTGTTGAGCTGGTATGCAAATTGCAGCTGGTCCAGAGAGCTGGGAAGACTGTTTTTTATGTGTGCCATCACTAACTTTTCAAAGGATTTCATGGTAATGGGAATGAGTGCCATGGGGCAATAGTCATTCAGGTATGTCACTGATGACTTCTTCTGCACTGGAATGATGTTGGTGGATTTTAGGCACACTGGGTTGGTCGACTGGCTTAAGGATGTGATAAAGATTTCTTTGAGGACACCAGCTAATTGGTCAGAGCATTCCCTAAGCATACAGCCAGGTCCCACAGTCTTACCTGGGTTGACTCTAGATCGAGTTCTCCTCACATTAGCTGTGGATAGACAGAGTAACTGCGCTTTCTTCCGTGACTCAAAATTAAATTAAAAAAGTAAAAATTAAAAAAGTAGTCATCTACCTATTCTGGAAGGGAGGCATCACCATCACTGTTGAGTGGGCTTATAGCTTATAATGGCCAGAAAGCCCTTCCAGATACATTGTGTACCTCTGGTGTTTTGGAAGTACTCATTGATTCCCAGCATGTATGGTCACTTCGGCATTTCTGATTCTGAGCAGTGCATACGCCTCACTCGTCAGTCGGGGCTTTTGGTTGGCTCTCGTAGTGACAACCTGGGAGAAAGTGACATCCAGGTAAGTGGAGTGTCATCTATAGCACCCTTCTTGAAAATTCCCTAGTCTGTCAATGCAACACAGTCTTGAAGTGCTGAAATGGCACCATCTGGCCATGTTTAGTGTGTTTAAATAGGGCTTTGTGCACAGGAACCATGAACCTGGTGATATGGTTCGAATAGCCAAGGTGGGGGCAGGGGACGGCCTTGTGGCCCTCACGAACATTTGTGTGAACATTTTCCAGGCAGTTTCATGAAGCGCTCAATGAATTAAGCATTAATTAATTACAATTAAGTAATTATTAGCAGTACCATGCTTAATCACAGTTAAGCATGGTACTGTGATAGGATGTCACCTTTGCAATCAGTCAGATTCGTTCCCTGCTAGGTTAGGGTGAGCAGACAATCCATGTCATCCCAGACACTCTGAGCTAGGACAGGATTTATAAACTACCATTTCAATCAAAAGGACCTGGATGTTAATGCGAAACAGCTGGAGGAGATTTTCAATCGAGGAAACACACGAGTCAAAGCACACGAAGAACAGAACTATTTAGCCAGACACAGGAGCCTTTCAGGTTTAAAGTAGTTTGTAAAACTTGAAGTAGCTCAAAGCGTCCGGGATGGCATGGATTATCTGGTCACCCTATGCTAGGTATTCCACAGTCAGCTCTAAGCACTATTATTGCAATGTGGAAATGTTAAGGGAGCGGTAAGGAATCGATCATGTAGAGTAACAGAGTCCCCTCACTGTACTAAGCTGCGTAGTGCGTAAATGTCACCAACGCTATGACCTACTAACTGCTGAGTTCCAAAATTCCTCTGTGATTAACCCCACCACAAAGCTGTGTGCCAGGAGCTTCATGGAGTGGGCTTACATGGTGGAGTAACTCTGGAGCAGTGAAAATGTGTTCTAAGGTGTGACAAATTACACTTGTCTGTCTGACAGTGTGATGGACGAGTCCAGGTCTGGCAGACACCAAGAGAACGTTACCTGTCTGACTGCAATGTGCCAGCTGTAAAGTTTGGTGAAGGTCCTTTTCTGTACCAGCATGACTGCGCCCCAGTGTAGCAAGGTCTGTAAAGACATGGTTTGGTGAGTTTGGTATGGAAGAACTTTTCTGGCCCACACAGAGACCTGATCTCTACCCCATCGAACACCTTTGGGTTAAACTGGAATGGAGATTGCGAGTCAGACCTTCATGTCCAACATCAGTGCCTCACAAATGCTCTTCTGGACGAATGGGCAAAAATCCTGCCAGGCACATTCCAAAGTCCTGTGGAAAGCCTTCCCAGAAGAGTGGTAGTTGTTATAGCTGCAAAGGGCAGACCAATTCTATATTTATACCTTTTGGTTTTTGATGGGATTTAGTAAAATTTCATGTAGGTGTAATGGCCAGGTGTCCCAATACTTTTGTTCATATAATGTGGGTATTAAGAATGCATTTTCCCAGTATTTTAAATTGTTCTACATATAAAATATGTGAACTTTGTTTATATAAAAATGCTGAGAAGTGGTTTTACAGGCACATTTACAACCCTATTATTTGGCCCCAGCATGAAACATGGCCCATTTTCACTAGTTTTTGGGACTCATTAATATGTTGATGAGCTGTGCTCTGATTGGCTGGTTCACAGTGAGGCACTACAATGGCTCACACAGAACCAACATCTCTACAGTCATGCACCATTTAACAATGTTCCAAGTATATGACAGTGGCCCCATCCGATTATGACCGAGTTGTAAGGCTGTGTGTCTGAGACAGGGCTGTGCAGTACCGGAGCTCCTCAAGGGACAGCTTTATCACCATTCCCTTTCACCCTGTACACATATGACTTCAGACACAACACTGAGGGCTGCCATCTGCAGAAATTCTCAGGTGATTCAACTATAGTTGGATTTATCAGGCAAGGGGAGGACAGTTGTGACGCAAACAATTTCCTCCGGGATGAATAAAGTTTTTCTGATTTCTGATAAAATTCCTAATGTCTAGTAATGTCATAGGGCAACGCACTACTGATGTGTTCATGGTGATGCTGCTGGAAGCAAACGTGCTGTGCTGCCAGTTGTATAAAAGTATAGCACATACAAGCATGTACAGTACATCATACCTGATAATAATAACCATGTTACTGGTGTATGTACTTACTATACTGTACTTTTTATTGTTATTTTGTAGTATACTCTTTCTTTGGCACACACAAGTGTAACACTTCCAGTTCAGCCTAGGCAGAATTTTAGCATAGTCATAGCTTTGTTTTTAGCATTGTAGCAAGAACATTGTAGTCATTTTGCATTTCAGATTTTATGGTGCTTCATCATGAAATTTTCATCCTGAATTCCAAACAGCAAGCTGAGCAGCTCCTAAATGTGTTTGTAATCAGAGGTGGACAGTTCAGGTCCAGATAGTTAGAATCCAGAGCAAGATTTTTACTTTCTGGACCAAGTAGACTGTTGGCAGTTCATATTGTAAGTCTCTTGCCAGTGTCAGCATCACAGACTTGTAATATTGGTTACTACTTCCCAGAAAACCTAGGGTATGTTTCCCAAAAGCATAGCTGCTTACAATTTTTGCAGCTTACATTGCTAGAATCATGCAACTGAACGGTTCCAACTATGTACGCTGCTAATGGGAGCTTTTGGGAAATTTATCCCGAAATAGGCCTTACCTTCTTAGCCTACTAGTAATAAATAGTGATATTCATCGTGTACACTTCAGATACAGATTCATAATGAAATTACAGGTCCTCTCATGTCATTTAATTAAATGAGTAGTTTGGGAAAATTTTGGTTCTCAAAAAAAATTCACCAACACTGAAGAGAGGGTTGTTGATAAGAACAAGGCTGTCCACCTTCTTTGTTATACCAAACTCAGATACGTTGCTGGAAGCACATCCAACATGCTAACTGATGTGAGTGTGTGTAGAACTGGAGCAAGACAGAAACAGCCTCTGCAAGTTAGTCTCCCCGTAGCCTTTAAGGAGCTTTTGCTAGGAAATTCTGATTGGGTTAAAAAATAACTATGGCTATAGATATACAGTAGAGTACACATGATTTAGTTCAGTGTTTCCCAACCCAGTCCTCCACCAGATGGTCCACGCCAATCAGCAACACCGAATACTTGGTACAGGTGTGCCACAAGGCAGAGTGACTAAATGAGTAAAACGCTGTCCCATGATTTCATCCAGCCACTTCTGCATGCAGGGTCACAGGGGAACAGCACAGATTACCCAGGATGGGGCACCAACCCATCGCGGGGCACACACACTTTCACACCTATGCACAATTACTCCATCTTTCAGTTTTGCTTATCTGTTTGCTTGTCTTGCTGAGCATAATTCACATCATAAGTAAGATATTTACAAAAATGTCTGGTAAAATTAAGCAAGTACAATTACATCAATGTGTGCATTTTCTAACAGTGTATATGCAGCAGGAATTTTCTTTTCATTTCTCAATCCCTGGATGAAATGCTTTGAATCCATATCCCCATATGTTGATTTATGATATATTAACATCACAAGTAACTTAAGAAATATTGACTTTTCTTTGGGAACTTGCATTTCGTGTCTAATAGAAAAAAAAAGTTTGTCATAAAATACCTTTAAATTCTTAAATTACAATGTTTTAGACAACAATATAAATGAGTAATACAACTATTTATTTTAGCAATATAAAAAATGTCTACCTAGGCATTTTGAAGTCTCTAAACCCATAACTCTGAGAAGTGAGAACCCTCATAATGACATGGGATGAAAAAAACCTCTTCAATGTATTGCTATTTAAATATTATCACATTAATTTTCTTTTTGACACAGTATTTTTATTTTGAAATGTATGATTTTATGATAAATGAAATAATAAGAATTATAGAATTATATATAAAATTATAATAAGAATGTAATAAGAATTTAACATTAATTGGAAGAGGAAAGGACATTCCGTAGTAGGAATGACCCAGTTTTGTTTTGTTTTTCAAACATACTTTTAAATTAATAACTAAAACCTTCAAATATTTATATATTTTCTAAGCAAAAGTTGTCTTTTAACCTTATAGAATTATATGACAGAAGCTGCATGCCGAATTTGAGTTGGAGAAGACTTAAGTATCCCTATGACCTTTATTTTGCAGCTTTATTAAATTTATTTCAATGCTGTATAGTGCTTGATTTACAAAGCTTCATGAAAGTGGTGAATGGCAATCGGCCCGATCGATGAATGCAATCAAGATGAGCTGACATTTATTAGCACAAACATGGCAAATGTGCAGCGTAATTTTAAACGTGTGATGGAGACCTGGAAAAAAATGCATTAAGCTATGCATTTGTTTATACAAGCATTTACCAGTTTGATCGAAGCCAACGCATAATCAATAAGTGGGAAAATGTTTTTTTTTTCCCCCTGCTTTCTCTTGTGGTCCGAAACGTGACGCTACATGAAATCACATCTCTCACTTTGTCGTAGTGTGTGATTCTCTTTTGTTCTGTCCTGGTTTTTCTCTATTGCTGTGCGTGTGGTGGTATCTTGAGATGAAATTATGTGTTTCACGCCATTGAATTACTCAAAATTAACAAAAATAAATAAATACATAAATCCAACAAACAAATAAATAAATAATTTGACCACCCCACAACACTGATCAAGATTAGATTTTAAAACAGGAAAGGGTGGAGGGAGGGATGGATGGATAAGTATAATTTACAGCCATATAAAATTAAATAATTAATCATTAAATACTTTCAAGAAGCTTCAAATTTGAAATAAAAGTGGTATTTTTCCTTGTATGTTTCTTTGATTTCAGAGAAGTTATCAAAATGACATTGCAGCCACATTTGATTGCAGTTCGTCTCTAATAACATGTTAGTGCAAAGGAAGGCAATTTGATTCCAGCCTCTGCTGGTCCATTCATAGGAGTGCAATAAGCCATCATCTTCCCATAAACTAAGCAGGAGTCAGAAAATTCACCAGAAGTTCACCTGGATTGCCTCAGGGGTCCACCTACAATTGAATCTGCCACTTTGGAAAATTGCATACTTGATTTGATAGCCTTTGGCTGTGCTATTTGGGGATGACTGTGCATGCCCAATGATGACAAATTGCAGTATGCTCCTAAAAAAAGAACTATTGGAGGCTTTGAGGAACAATAAAAGTTTAGTTTAAAAACACTAAGGTATTTTCTACAAAACCATCATCATGGCCTCACATGAGCTGAGATTAACACATTTTCCACAAACGGCAAATCTAAAAATAGATGACTGTCTTTGAGCAAACATTTACACAGCAAATAAGATAAAAAATGGAAAACCCATTAGTGACGTGTGATGGGCACAAAGACAGAAGAAGGTTTCATGATATAATAATTGAGAAACTTCAGCTCTGATGATATACAAAGGTTTACTTCCCAGAAGGGATCCTGCTGCTACAGTATATTATTAACTTGGATGTGATCAGCCTTACAGTTCTTTGAGCTGTAAATTTGGTAGTGACTTTACGTAACAGATTTAGCTTATAAAGTAGTTAATATAGATAGTTATTATTAAAGTAATCGGCACTTAACATTTATTTCTGTCCACTTCAAGCCAAGACACATATAGCGACACCCAGTCAATTCCTGCTCCGCCTGCCTCGAATACTAAAGCACACCTATAACTTACCAATTTGATTAATTGGCATGGTATAAAAGCAGCTGGTTGTGAAACGTTGAGTGATCCATCATACTGAGCTCTCGTTTCTTGATCTAGAATCTGTGTATGGCTCTTGCTTGCTTTACTGATTCTCAGGGATGCCCCATTTGATGGCCATAGTTTCCTGCTCCATGGCGGCATACAGACATTTGGTCAGTATGTAGACATTTGGTCTATAGACCCTGCCAGTGAGGAACCACGGTGAGCTCCAGGTGGCATCAGGCAGACTTTGCCATGAATCCTGCCTGCTGGAGGAAATCGAGCACCCTGTGGAGACAAAAAGGTACTCTGCCCAGGTAGGCCGCAGCATTGTCTAGGTAGACCACAGCATACCCTTGATGGGGGGCAAAGTATGATGCCCATTAGTATCTAGTAAGTTAGAAGGCGCCTCTAAAAACCCAAAGGGTATATGTGACAAAGCCAGCGGCTACTAAGCACGATGATGGTCATGTTCTCCTTCATAGCTGGGCTGAGCAGTATCGACTAATAGCCCTTAATGAAGTAAACCTTCATCAATGTGATGCATGGGGTTGCTCTCAAATCCGGCAACCTCTCCCAAGGCAGTTGGGGTCCGGCTTGGGGATCATCATGATTTTATTACACCATGGGTTTGGGGGGTCTCAGTCCCACCCAGCTGTCTCATCTTCTTCATCAGCAGTCAACATGCTTCTGGGATTTTATATGACCTTTGGTGGATGACTATCACAGGGGGTGTCTCTATGTTGTGCTGGATGAGGTGGGTGACTGGTGTGTTACCTCCTCAATATGTCCCAGGGAGCTGTCAATGACCTCATAAAATGTCTAGTGCAGGGCTGAGATCTTCTTCATCTGGACTTCATATGAAGGTGCTTTACAGGCTAATAGGAGGGACTGCAACTCAAGCCATCATTTTAGCAGGTCTACATGCCCAACCCAACCGTTTACAGGGCCTGCCTTTTCCACTACAGTGTATGGCCCTTGCCAGGAGGCCGGAAACTTGCAGAAGACATTTGGGCTCAAAATTAAGACTGACTTGACAATTCTTTACTTAGACATGCACACATGCATGTACATATGCATATATACCAGGTAGTCAAAGTATATTATTAGTATATTAGTATTTTCAACTGAATTCGGACATGTCTGTATATATCACCAACAAAAAACAATCTGTTTATATTTTATTTATCTCAGGGTGATTCAATGCAGTGATGCAATCACAGAATCTTGAATTATTAAGGGGTGGGGGTGATATATATACACATATATAAATATATATATATATATAGCACATGGTACTAATTGTGGAAATCTTAGAAATAAAATGTTTAAGGCTATTTAAATGTTAGTATCTTAGTAGTGTATATTTGAATTTTGCGCAGAAAAAAACATATTTACCATTAGAATGTATGCAAATCAATAGCCACACAATAAAAAATAAAGAATAATTTCTTTTGTTCTTGATTTTGAAAGGTTACGCAGAAAGTTGCTTATAACTGCTTCTGTAGTGAGATGAACACCAATTTCCCTCTTCTCTGGGTACCACTGCCATTCCATGTATACATTATTTTTCACCTCCTGCTCAATTCATTAACTCAGTTAGTTAATAAATTAATTAATGTTTCCTCAATGTGAGAAAGTGTCGACTAATCTCTGAGCGTTCAGTGCCCCTGCTGTCCTCCAATAGCCTGATTCTGCCCGTGTCTGGTTCTGTGTGCCTGGTCTTTCCTGTGTGTGTCACTCTCCTCGCCTGCACGTATGCCTGCCTTACCCTGCACCCCCAGGATAGATCTTTTGGCTGCTTGTATTTTTGACTATGTTGCCCAGCTCATCGGTTTCCCGTCTGCTCTGCATCTGGACCCTCTGTTCCAATGAGGCTTTGTTACACTGGAGTGATTTTAGGAGAGGTTTCGAAATTACTGAGCTGAAACACTTTGACAGACCTGAAGATCATCTAAACATCATCTTCTTTGCTTGCATAGGACCTTTACACAATACTGATATACATATCAGTGCATATACAAGCATGTATGATATCACACTGCTGTTCTTATTTGTGTTTTTTTTTTTATCTTGACATCATACACATTGTCACAAAACTGACACAGAGCTCAGCATCAAGGATAGCCATTCAACGGGGGGCCTGTCTGTTATAAATCACCAAGTCCGTAATGATCATAATTCTGCCTGTTTCCTCTTTGTTCTATTTCTGGATTACTATAGCAGTCTGTGCTCTTGATTCTTTTATAAATGACATAGGTGTCAATAGCTCAGGTCCACCCTACTTACCCCCCCTTTTACTGGCCATCTGTAGCCCCGATCAAGAATTGCAATGCAGAGATTCTTCCTAGTAACAGGACTGCATGTAACAGAAGGCAAGATCCTTGGAAAGAATGATGTCACCCCCTAGTAACTGTATGTACCATTATATTTACTTCAAAAGAATCAAATTTTAAATGTATGTTTTTAATTTATTTTACTCTGTTTTCAGTCACACCTGGCCATCCATAAGTACTGGAAAAATAGCAAGGTTACAACACAATGGTTTCTGGCAGCCTTTCTGTAAAGTTTTCCTGTCATTTTGACTAGATATGCATTATGCAAAATTACCCCATAAGATATGATTTAAACACAATAATTAACTGTACCTGCATATTAATTGTCCCAGTTCATAATTATATCGATAATACCTTGATAACATAACACCACCCCTTATCCCCTTATCCAAAATAGATTCTACAGATTGTGTGTATGTGTATATAAATATCTATATGTATGTGTATGTATATATACAGACGTCCCTCGTTTATCGCGTTTAATACGTTCCAGACTCTACCGCGCAAAGTGAATTTCCGCAATGTAGGATTCTTTATTTATAAATTGAATATTTTCGTAGTTGGAGCATAGAAAACCTGTTTACGACCCGCTAGACATGAAACAACACCCTTTAGTCACCATTACATTCGTATTACCCAATATATTAGACAAAATAAGAGAAAATAAGACATATTAGACGTTACAAATATCATATTATTATTGTACATTTAATTACACACACACACACTTCTTACACAGAACCACTAACCTATGACAATAAGAAGAAGCAGCACGTTTAGGAGCATAAAAGTTGTCAGAAATCGCAAACACAAGAGCGAAGATGCTTCCGATGCATAGCGATGTAGAAGCGTGTATGAGAGACATGAACTTAGGTGAGGCTGAGCCAGTCCGTGGCCAGGATAGGAAGAGGATATAACTGACTCACACAAACAAGTGCGCGCTGTATCATTTTCATCTCGATCAACTTTTTAATGAATATACAGTACTGTATATACTTTAATGAGTAAAGTACTATATTTGAAAAAAACGCGATAGAGTGAAGCCGCGATAGTCGAAGCGCGAAGTGGCGAGGGACTACTGTATATATATATATATTTCTCAATTTATGTGTGTGTGTGTGTGTATATATATATATATATATATATATATGATTTATTTTTTTCCTCCAAACCCCAGCTTGCCCCCCTGCTTCTCCTTGATGAAGGGCTTCTTCCTTGGTGGGTCTTCAGTCCTGCTTCTAGGACATGAACTTGTCGTGGCAGTGCACTTCTCACCACTTAATGTTTCCCATTCTTTTTGAAGGTCACACGATGCCATCCTTCCGTGAGATATAGTCGGATAAGTTTACGGTCATCTCAGCTAGAAAGCCGCTTCCACCCTCTACCTGCCCGGTTTCTGGTCGCTCCCACTGCCTCCTGCCTCAGCTTGTTGCTATTCACTGCTGTCTTAGAGATTATGCACCTGGAAGCAACCTGCCGCTCAGTGTAGCCTTCTGCCAGCAGAACCAGGATTACACCAGGATATAAGAATGCAGATTTGTGTTCCCGTGGTCTCTTAATATTTTCTGGGGTGTATATTTGTATATATGTGTATGTATATGTGTGTGTGTATGTATATATATATATATATATTACTGAGAGGTGAGGGTTAGGACACATTGAGCACTGAGCTTTGAGCTTCTGTGATAGAATGTTAAGCGTTACGATATATTGCAATGAGCTCTGACTAAGGACGTAGGAAGTGGCATGAGACTGTAAGGAAACATGCCATCCTGCCGCGTTATCAAAAATATATATTGCACTAAATACAATACATTTTTATTGCATTCAAACATATGAAAAATGTACTCCTATGGGTTCTTAATTACAGTGGAGGAAAGCAATTCGAACCAAACAGCATTAAGCGTTAATTAAGCATTCCCAGGCACTTTTTGCTGATTAGTTCTACCTTATGTGAACTCATCACAGCTTAATTACCCACATTTAATTATTATTAGTGGACTATAAGGGACAGACTGATAGGCTTTTGTGTTTTAATAAATAAAATAGCTAATGTTTAGAATACTGCAACTTTTGTCTTGCAGTTTTCTTTTCATTCAAAGGAATTGGCACTTTTTAAATTGTATGTTTGATATTGTGCAATGCCATACTCTTATTTGTTTGTTGTGTTTAAGATAATATAGGGTCAAATGGTACCACATGTTTATCAGATGGTAATCAGTGCTGAAGTTCAATATTGCAAATATTACCATATCAGCAGAGAACAAAATGTGCCTGCTGTCATGGCCTGCCTCGCTGCCCCCCTCATTCTCTCCCTAGTGTGGCTCTAACCACGCCTGTTGCTTATTTTGCCTCGCCTCTTGTTTGAGCCCTCGTGTGGATCACTGCAGCTGCCTCCCGTTTGCTCCCTTGTCAGTCCTGTATAAGAGTGCCTCCCAGTCTTATGCTCCCCAGTCTTATGCTCCCCAGTCTGGCCATTGAAATCATTCCCTGTGTGTGCGCGCACACCTCTGTTCCGCCTGTGTTAGCCTGCCCGTTTGATCCGGCGTAGTTTGTTTCGTTTCAATTGTTCCTGTGCCCTGTCTGAATAAAACCCATTCCGTTTGC
>JAODKN010000002.1:22496813-22538467 GCA_026774425.1 Petrocephalus zakoni
GCATTAGTTCAATCATATAGTTATTCGGCAGGTAACAGGTTATCCCCTTTGACAAAAGAGAATGATACCCTCTACATACTATACAATTTTCAGTGGCATGGAAAAATCCACAGAAATCAGGAAGTGCAGTGACAAACATATGCTCTTGAAGTCTAGAAACAGAAGTGCAGGTGAATAAGTAAATCAAATGAGTTTAGGATCGATATGCCTGCACAGTAGAAATAATTATTTATCACTGTTGATTGTCTTGGATTGAACTAAATGCAAAATTAATCTCTGAGACAAAACTGATAGTCACCTTACATATATGTCAGGCCTCACTATATATCATAGTCAGGCCTTAAATATCTTCTAACCATTAAGGTACAGCAGATATTAAGACTGCTTTTGAAATATATCAGTTTTCTGAAGGCAACATGATAGCTCTGATTTCTATTCTGCTACAGATCTCTGAGTTTTCTTGTGATTGTATTGATTTTCACACACATTATGAATGCATACTATCTTAGCAAATACTGTAGTTAATTACCCTTAGCATGCAACTGTCTCAGTTAATTTTTCTGTTAAAGTGCCCTGCTGGACTAGCTTCCTGCTAAGTCAGTTCACGGTTTTATTATTTATTTATTTGTTTATTTCTTTATTTGTTCAATTGTTCAGTGCAATCTCAAATTCCCCCATCAATTTTCAATAAGGACTAATCCAGTATAGGGTCATGATGAGTTTGCAGCCTGTTCCTGGAGGCAGAGGAGATGTGGAAGGTAACACCCTGAATGGGATGCCAGTTCAACACTTCAACTATTTCAAATATTTCAAGCCATTGCAAGTTAAATGCAAATCATGCTTAAAAAAATGCCATCATAACATCAAATTATAAGAATTGTTGTAATACATTGACTAATTAGATAAAGTGGCAGTTTGCTATCAGCCTAGATTGTAACCACACCTGGCTAAAGGTTCAACATGACACATTGCATTAGCAGAAGTTCCTGTGTGCCAAAGAATGAATGAATAATGAACCGCCCATTTCTACTTTACCATTTTCTGTGCCTCTGGTATTGGGTAGCCTATAATGGGCTGCTGCTATAGTGACCGTCTTCAGAGCATTTCTTATGTGGCACATCAGAGCTCTGTCCCCAGGCCTCCTTCAAAGTTTGCTCCCCCACTGGCAAGTTAGCCGTTCGCAATCGATGCTTGTGCATGCAGCAGAGCTTCTGCACCATCATTGCTGGTATCTTTCTTGTCATCCGGACCAAACGCAAGGGGGACAGATGAAGAGTCACTATAGTAAAAATAGAATATGAATTCCTTATTTATACAGTTTGCCTGCTGTGGAGGGAGAAGTTTTAAATTAACCTTCTTCCTTCTTTAAAAGCAAAAATGTTTTCAATTTGAGCCCAGTTGCTGGGGAGGTTGTTTACATAAAAATCACTTAATAAAATAAAGCAGAAGCATTTTGTGCTTTGCGTCGCTTTCAGCTGACAGCGTAATAAGCCTTTTTCACGTCTGGCTTTCCGTGCTTCCGTAAATGCATCAGAGAAGAATAGAAAATGCAAGGTCGAGTATGTTTTTTTTTCCCCGCTATCAAACTTGAATTTCTGTAGAATTCAGTCCACTGCTGATAAATTAATATTGATGCTGACAGTGAATAACAGGCATTTTCAACCTCAGTGGTAAACAAAGAAATAGTGTAGTGCAGGGTGCCTTAGAAAGTTTTTGAATAATGTAAAACTGCGGGTGAATTGAAACAAATTTAGAAATATCGACAATAGAAATGCAATGTGTGTCTAATAAAAATAATAATAATAAAGTGTATCAATCATCAAGTGTATGAATAATAAATTAAATACAGCTTTACCATTGGATTTAGAGCTAGAAATTGGAATTCTCTGTTGTTCTCAAATATTGTCATCCGGACCATCAAATGACAATGTGTAATTGGCCATGCATATTGCATATATACATGCGTAACAGGAATAGCTCAGTATTATTTACTTAGGCACTAAAACAATTTTATCAACTAAATTCACTCACTATCACTCCTGTAAACTTACGAAAAAATTTTCCTGCAAGATCTGTACTTAAATTTGACATTATAATAATTAATTTAATTGGTCCTAGTTTAACAGCCCTTAGCCATTACAACTGTACACATGCTAGGATTGAGTGTTAATTTTATGAGTGCCAAGACCTTTTGAGTTCTGTGTGTGTGTGTGTGTGTGTGTGTGGATTTGCAGAGATCACATCTGAGGACTAAAATGTCCCCACAGGGTGGTAAAACCTGAAACTTCCTAACTTTTGGAGAAGTTTTTTCAGGTCCCCATTTGTATAAGGTCAGTTTTATAAAAATCTGTGAACGCAATCATGTAGTATTTTGGTTGGTTAGTGATGGTTAAGGTTAGGGCTGGGTAGGGCTTAAGGGTGTCGTGATTGCGTGATTGAGTTTTTTCCATAGAAACGAATGAACGGTCTCTATTTAGATCGGTACTGGGTCTGGGTGTGTGTGTCTGTGTGTAGGTTTGCATAGATCACGTTTGAAAAAGTGTGGTAAAACCTGAAATTTCTCTACTTTTGGGGACGTCCCCATTTGGATAACCTCAATTCTATAAAAAAAAAACCTGTGAATGCAGTCAAAAAACTAAAAATGCCAAAGTCTTGTATTTGGGTTGGTTACTTATGATTAAGGTTAGGACAGGGTTAAGGTTAAGGGCGTCATTATTGGGATTATGGTGTGTGTGTGCGTGTGTGTTTGTGTGCATGCATGTAAGTCTATATATTTCACCCTTTCTCTGTCAGCTCAGGCAAAGGCTTTTTCCACCAGGTGTCTCCAATTCCGGAAAACATTTATTAAAGCTAAATTATTACAAGACAAGTCTAGATGATAAGTAAAGCTCATTAAATGAAATTGTACAGATAACTGTCCACATTCCTCTTACATTTATATTAAACCAAGGACAAATTTGGTTAGATGTGGTGGTTCTCAAACTGTGTCGACTGGGTATAATAATGTCTATTGGGTATAAGAGCTATCAGGGATGTTACATTTATGTCTACTAGGTACATATAAAGTGAAATTGCCTTGCAATTTATATGCATATTATTCATTGAAATATAACAGGTGGCTGGTTTTCAAAACATTCAAAAAATGTCACATGTTTTATCATACAACTTATACGTATGTGAGGGAAGGAAGGAGGGAGTCGCTGTGCTTAGTGCCATATTCTCACACCATGTCCTAATCCTTCCTGGCTTGTTCTTGGGACATTTTCCATAAGGTACTTTGATTTCCTCCAAAACCATGCAGTTAGGGGAATTGGTGTCTCTAAATTGTGTGACTGTGTGAGTCTGTCTGCCCTGCAGCAGACTGGAACCTTGTCCTCTGTTTGGTGCTGTGCTTCCTGGGATAGGCTCCAAGAGACACAATGACCCTGCCATTTGATAAGCGTTATAGACGAGGGACAGACAGGTGTAAGACAGGTGTAGTGTCCTTGAAATCAACATTTAACTGAAATTATATAATATATATATATATATTATTTTTTTGCCTATTATTCAATTAATGATGGAAGATTATGATAAGGCTTCCAGCATAACCCATAACATAATGTACTGGGAATGTAAACCATGCTTGGCCAGGATATCTCAAAATCTGCATCTGATACTCTGCTATCAATGCCAAACGCAGGCCTGTGTGAAGGACCAAGTGTCTCATTTTAGAATGTTACTGGCATCTAGAAATTCCTGCAAAGATGCTGCCCCTGCCATTTAAAGTATTTCTCTGTGGTGTAGAGGCTTACTGGAATTTCACATGCCAGTTTCAATGAGCTTACGCCGCTCGCAGCGCTGAGGCCTGTTTCGAGTTTCCAGTGGAGCGCAGGCAGTAGCAGAGCTCTCCCCGGAGCCCCTGTTTACCGACCAAGTCGGATTTACGCACAGACAGACGGCTTCACCTTCCCCCTTGGGGCCTTCATTTCGTCTCGCATCCAGGGCGGCTCAGCTACCGCCAGAATCCGCTCAAGAGCTCCCCTAGAATGATGGGTTTCTATGCAAATCACTGCACCAAAACTCGTGGTTACATGCCCATTTCATATTCTGACAGCCCAAGAAAAATAGGGGGGAAGCACTTCAAACAGAAACCATTTAATTTTCTGTGCAAAATATAAAGCATTTCCTTTGTGATTTTTAGTTCTCTCTGCTTGTAATTTGAGCTTGTTCATTAACACTGCAGTGAAGTTTAATAATGATGAAAAAAATATATATATATATTATTATTATTTTTACTATTGTTGTTGTTGTTATATTTATTTATTTTAACCAACACTTCAACATTACAGGACTGTGAGTCTTAATTGACTGGCTTTGAAAACAAAATAGTACAAAACACTTTAATAATCTTCCCAATAATTAAAATTTTTCTGATAAAGAGTGACATATAATAGCTAGCAATGACATATACAGAATACTTATTTTTAATTGACATACATGAGACACTGGGTTCTATATCTATACAACATTTCCTTCTCAACACTACACATGGTGCATATTTTAGAAAAACAACCAAAAACCCATTAATGTCATCTGAATACAACAATAACAAAGTATTATTGGTGTTGTTAACTATAATAAAAAAATAATAACAACAACAATAATACTGTGATGGGACGACACCTCAATCGCGTTATTCCTGCTTGTTGTTTCCGGGATAGGCTGTAACAGCTCTGCAGTCCTGCATAGGACAAGCAGGTACTGAAAATACCTGACTGTCAAAATAATAATAATAATAATAATACTAATAATCATCATCATAATAATCATAATAATGCACAGTTTTGATTAGTATATTAGTTTATATATTTTATTAGTTTATATTTTACTAAAATATTTTAGGCCTACTGGAATATTCCATATAAAATCAACTACATATATTTTTGGATTTGAATTTTATTTGATGAATTGCTGAAAAATCCAGTGGAATAATAAGACTGTCTGATGCCAGTTAGTCAGTAATATGGAATCTGGCCGCTCTCAGTGTTCTTCCTTGCTTGATCTGTCATAGAGGCAGGAGCTTCACACAGATCTTGTCACCTCCATTCCCACCAGCTGCAAAACTGCCTGACCATCAGACATGAAATCAATATACAACCGTCTACACTTGACGGATGGTCTCGACACAAGATGGTATTCTCTGTGTGAAGCAAAAAAGAAAACTTCAGTTGATTGTTGCAATGTATATATGTATCAAACCATTCATCATTGTATATATTAATATAAATGGATATGTTTCCATCAACTTCAAAACATTCCTGATAGGCTGTAAACTGGACTGCCAGGTTATTACAGATGTCTTTTTGTGTCAATAAAATACAGTGACCCAGAAAGCAGTATTATTATGTCAAAAGCCACAGTGTTGCAAGGTCAAATCCATCCCTGGCCTCATCCTAGTATATTCCCCCACCTCACCAAAGTCACACCTTTCTAGTGTAACAGTGACTTACAATTGTGTGGGTTCATAAGTAAATGATGGCATTAAGTGAATGCCCTAGTGTTCCTTACAGGGTGTGTCTTACCTAACAGCCATGGCTTCCTATGGCAGGCTATATGACTGTGGTAACAGTTTGTGGTTAGAAAAGAAAGAAAAAGTCTGAAATGAACATTTCGGCAAAAAAAAGGTAGCCAAACCAAGATAATTAATATTCTGGTAGCCTCTGAAAATCCATCAGACATACAGTGTCAGGCTTCTTTATCTATAGGAAGTTTCTGCTTACTTCATCTATTTCTTATTATTATTATTATAATCTCATAGATAGATAGATATATAGAACGATAGATAGATAGAACGATAGATCAATATAAATGGACCTCCAAGTAAAACAAAAGGATAAAGATTATTCTAGTGATCTTTATTTAAACAGGCGTCCCCAACTCCTTAATGGAAATTCGTAATCAAACACATGCAAAGAACCCTATGAGAGGTCTTTTAAATCAGTGGAATAATGTGAAGAATAAAGCAGGAGTCTAGATCAAAAGTGACCCCCCCCCCAACACTCCTTTGAGGAACACAGTGCACAGAAGAAAAGAGGAGGGGATTGGGGGTAACTGCACCATCAATCTTTCGCTGCCAAAAAAGAACTTCCTGCCATTAGAAATCCTGACTTCCATAAAATCAGAATCAGAAAAGACTGAGATGTACCACCTTTACACTGATAATTAGACACCAGGGCATCTCCGTGCTGCGCTGTAGTAGCGGCCGTCTTTACAATGTGCAATTCCCTTAAGGTCAGAAGGAGTGAGTGTCGGTTTCTCCTCTCTGTTGGAATCCAGATGAAGAATGCCAATCACCTGCAACCTTGAAGAACATAGTCTCCTTTTTACATCTCCACAAATGTCTTGTGCATCTGTAATGTGTCTTCATTTAAGTGATTTGCATCACTGGCTACTTCTACAAAGAAATCATATATTTGCATATGAAAAATCATTGCTACTGTGCAAAAGAGGAAAAAAATCTCAGTGTTTTTGCAATACCAAAGGTATTGAACCAATGCTCTGAGATATGTCCACATTAAAAATTTAAGGAGAAATAAAACCTAAAATCTTGCTTACATAGATATATTATGCATTAAAGTGCTTAAATGGGATTTGAGGAGCATTATGACAGTATATTGTTGTGTGAATGGAATAAACATTCACAAAAGCTGAATTTGGGAGATAAACGAGTGAGCACTCAAAAAGGAAATATTGCAGACTCTATCTTCTACATTCCACTTATTCAATACAAATATAATTTCCATGTTATTGAGCATTAGCAATATGCTTAGGGAATAAAATTCAATAAACAAATTCAACTGACATGATAAATTTTATAGTGGATATTGTCATATTCATAATTCAATGAAAACATAAACAAAGAATAGAGTACTTTATTCATCCCTGTGGGGGAATTTGTTAGTTTTCATGCTCTACCTGGCTCTCCATGAGATACACAGATGTCCACATACAAGTGAGTTTTAGGTCACTGTATATATACAAGTTTTAGGTCAGCCAGCAACCAGGGGCCCTGGAGGAGCTGAGGGAAAGGGCCCTGCCCAAGGGCCCAACAGTGATATGATTACTCGCCAACCCCAGGATCTGAACCCAGGAAAGCCCTGATAAAGGCATCGATCCCTGACCTTCTGAGCTATACACATCTACAAACATGAACATCATAACAAACGATAAAAGCTTCTTTTATTATAAAATAATGATCTGGGGGGAAAAGAACCACTTTTCGTGTTCTTGAATCCCTTTCTGCTATATATAAATAAAGAAATACATAGCCTTTCTTCACCACACATTCCTTTTCTACAATATTACAACGGTAGCAAGTAGATATTTGTCATGAGAACAATCTGTCTGAAAGAGATAATAATACCTTCCGTGGCACTCTATTGATGAAGTTCATCCTCACAGACCATGATATATACCGAATCAAGCCTTTTGCACTGCAAATTGTGGCGACAATGAAACCCTCAGGCAGGAGTAAATCTTTTCAAAGGTCATGGACGCTACATGGGAAATAAATACATGCCATTGGTTGCAGAGTGAAAGCATTTCTTTGGGTGATGGTTTAATAATGAGTCTCACCACAGGTGGGAATAAAAAGAAAGTAGGAGAGAAAGAAAGGGAACATTTCTCAGGCTAACGTAAATCGACAGGCAGAGTATTGTGTTAGAATACCTCAATCAAGGTCCGACGACTCCATAAAAAAAAAAAAAAATATATATATATATATATATACACACACACACACATATATATATATATATAAATTATATATAAACTTATATAAATCCACAAGATTATATTTCAACTTTATATGGAGAAAATATATTGGCATTACATTATGAAAAGAATGACAACAACAAACAATAATAATAATAATTTCCTTAGAAAGAATTCTAAATATATTTCAAACCAGCATATGTGTGACTTAATGAATATTTTTAAATATAGAAGACCAAACACAGGGAATAATAAAGTTATGATGGTGGAAGAGTTATTCCTGAGAAAACATGTGAGGTTGTGTGTGTGTGTGTGTGTGTGTGTGCAATCAAAAAACTGAAAGTGCCTAAAGGTTTGTATCTTGCTTGGTTATTTGTGGTTAATGTTTGGGCTGGCTAAGGTAAATGAATGGATAGTCCCCACAAAGAAATGAATACAAACCAGTGTGTGTGTGTGGTTCTGTATTTAAATGTTCCCACAGTGTGAAAAAACCTGTTATTTCCTCAGTTTTATAAAATGTTTTGCTGCATTGACATTTATTAAACTCACTACAGGGGAAAAGGCATGCCATTCATTTTGTTTTCTTTTATTAATTTTTGTTAATTTTTTCTAGTAAATACTGCATATTTTCCAAATTAAGTATTTACTAAGATACATCTACAATAAAAATATTGGGTGTATAGTTCCTCATATTAGACCATTTGAATAAATAAATAATAATAATATTAATGATTAATGATTATTAATAATAATCATTCCTTTTATATAGCAGCCAGTAGGAAGGACTGAACAATACAACTTCTGATTAAATAAACAAAGAATATATATATTGAAATGGATCTATTACTAACAAAGGGTGTGTATATTTTTCGCCAGTGTTATGTAGACAATCTATAAGCTCCAAGATAAGAATATTGGTGATAGTGTTTAATACTGTAGCCAGACACCAAGGTCATGGGTTCGATTTTCAACCACAGATCTGTCAGTGGAATTTGCATGTTGTCTGTGTGCTTGTGGACTTCCTCCTGAAGACCCACAGTTAGGTGAATTGGCATCACTATAGTGTAAGGTTGTTTATATTAGTTTAGGTGGGCATGTGTGCTGCAGTAATCTGGGATCCCTATACTAGATAAATATTTAAGGGGCATTTAATTAATGGTAATCCCAGAAAATGAAACATTGTAACAGAAACATGTTCAAAATATTCTCAAGAATATCTAACAAACTAGACTAAGGGTGATTAATAGTGTTACTTCTGCTGATTTTCCAAATCATTTTTATTGTTTAAGTGAGTTTGTATTGTCATGTTATTGATTCCAAACATTCCAGTATAGATAGCTGTGTAAAAGTATCTGGGTTAGATTAAAATAAGATGTTTGTTGGTGTAATGTGTAAAAAGTTTGACATCTTTTTAATATTTGTGGCATACCTCACAGAAAACTAACTAGGTCCATAAACATAGATGGTATGGAAACAGAATTACTGCATTACATTATGAAAATAGAGAAAGTGTAACTTATTTTAAAAATAGTTTAGACCTACATTGATATGCTAATTTTACAGATTAATTTGCTTTTGTTTATGACTTCACTTCCTGCTGCATGTTACTATGGAACTCTATTTTGGTTCTCAGTCACGTTATGCTTTCCCTTATTGATTTACATAAACGGTAGTCACTTTGCATAGTACCACGCCCAAAAACATTACTCAAACATACAAAGGAGGCATTCTTGTTGTTTAAATAAAAGGAAAAATATTTGCATGAGCTTTACACCTATGACAAAATGTAGGATAAATTAATTTAAAAATTGCCTATACATTATAACATATCACATAACAGAATTTGCCGCATAAAATAACAAGGTTCCTGCAATGAACCCAGTGGCATATATCTTGTGACCTGTACAAGGCTTTAATGCATGGGTGTGCTTGGGTTGAATCCCAGGGGCCTCTGCTAAAAAGGGGTCTCACCTGCCCTTTAATATCGTTCAATAACATTTACTCCCCCCCCCCCCCCGGTCCATCACCGTTCCTCCCACCCCCCTATAGTTAACACCAACACCATAGTAGGGAGCCCACTAACAACTCACATAGACCAGGGACCTCTGACCATGATGTTATTAGGTGAATCTCAATTCCAAGTTCACAAAGATTGTACTTGTGTTCTTGGCAAGACCTGCCTTGCTACATTACCTTCCTTGTGTGAACTTGGGGCATAAACCACGAATTGGCCTCGTTTGGTGAGGATGCAACCTATGTATCCTAGATATTCCGGGTGGAGCAGGAACAACATCCAGGGAAATTTACTGTCCTCTGATCTTAGTATTGTAACTGGTCTTCAGCAACGGAAGATGACGTAAAACGGTTACACGGGAACACAAGTGCAGTCAAGTACGCATATTGAGATTCACCAAATGTGTCTCTTTCACAATATAAGAGAGATCAGAAGAAAAATTTGGACAAACCAATATGTAGACAACCTTATATATTATACCCAACTTTATATATTCTAATACTGGAATTTTTTAAATCAGATGCTGACACCAACCATGTATCCAAATGAAGCACAGTATCCCCTACAAATTTGCGAATTTGACATTCGCGGTTTCGGTTGTTTGAAAGTTGGCCACAATCAATTTAACGGGAATATTTCTGGCGCTTGCAGTAAGATTGCAGAGACTTGCAGATGACCCGAAAGCCAATAGTGAATATGATCCATATGATATATAAACATTAGCAATAAATAGTATTTGTTAATGTAAATGCACAGGTTGCTATATATTTTAGGCCCCATGAAAGCATATAATATTGGGCCCCCAACCCAGATTAATTGTATTATATTCCAAACTTACCTGTTAGCTGTCTTTCTGACTGTAGTTCTTGCAGTAACTTTTATACTTTTCAGTGCTATTAATTTTGCATAAAATTGGGTCCAGTGTAGTGCTCTCAGTGCATATAGTAGTAACTTTATACATACATGAACATAATGTAGATGGTTTGTATATAATACAAAAACGTCTTGACATGCAAAGTGTATTGCACAGTACTGTTTGTTTAGAACACATTTTGTGTTATCGTTCAGGGTAGCAGACTGCTTTTGGTTGAGGTTAGGGGTACTCATTAATTATTTGTGAATTTTGACACTTACTGGGACATATATATATATAAAGGCATTTATATACAGTGCTCGCAGAAAGTCTTTGGAACGCTTGCTTCATTCAGTGAAAAAATATTGCAAATGCTTTGCTTTTATAACAAAAATCATTACTTGTGACCCATATATTCGTAGACAATATTTTACACCTGTGACCTGTCTTTTATAAAACTAAACTTCTGTTTTTTGCTGCTTCACCATGGTAGACAGGCAATTTTGTGCTGTGTTTCCATAATAGTTGCTGGAATTGTTACCTAGGATACTGCTGGTTTTAAAGTACAAGAATACCTACAGACAGATTCTATTTAATAATTAGTTGTTGAAGTTTTACCTTTTTAATGGTGAGTCACAAGTGATTGCCATATATTATTTTTGTACTGTAACAGTAAAGTGGAATGCTGTCAGCGTCTCTGTCTCCACTATGTTAGCGTTATAGGCTCCTTGGGACAGTATTAAGTGTATATTTTTTCTCAACTTTTCAATGTGTGAAAATTGTGTGAAAATACAGTCACAGGTTGTGTGATTTGTGAGTTGGGAATTCCTCGGGTAACCACTAATGTGCAATCTCTTTTATTCCAAATGACTGTGGGCAGTTGTGCTTAACAAGTTTGTAAAATTTGTGTCAGTATCATTATTTAGATTAATTAACAGTTGTTCTTTACTTCTTTTTGATCATGAAATATTCACATTTTATTGTTTTAACGGTACCTGGTATATAAATCCTATGGGTGGTTATGTAACAGAACACCTGTAGCTGAACAGCTTTTGTAGAATAAGACAGAGCATGTGTTGTCTGTGGGGTAGAATGGTGACTCACAACTCCAGGGTAGAAGGTTTAAATCCTGTCCCCACTCAATGTCTTTAGACTTGGTAAGATAGCCTCCCGTACTTCTAAAACATACATTTCACCTCTGTTATGGTATTTCTAGATTTCCCATAGTGTGTTATTGTGTGTGAGAGTGTTTATGCAAACTGCATTGAGGGTTCTCCCCTACATAGTGCCCTGTACTTCCTATTGTGGCTCCAAGCTAACAGCACAACTCTGTACTGGATAATATGTTGTGAGTTGGATGGATGGATGGATCAATGTTTGTCTTTACTGTAGAAATCATAATTTGGTGAAATTTGGCATTATTAAACATCAGTAGCAACAAATGAAATTGTTGCTATAGTTTCATTCTGTCTGAAAGAATCATCCCTTATGACAACAAGCAGAGAGATCAGGAACGTCATCTTTAATGGCCTGTTAATAGCTATACTATACATATTGGATTCTAGCATAACGAAACCACTGCAAACTGAAGTTACTGCATCTTTCCTCTTGAGCAGATATTCTACTTAGTAGCTGAAAGTGCACAGAAGAGACAGCAAGGGCATGTCTGCTGCAGCACCATTTTTACCCCCTACTTTGCCTTTTAAGTTGGAACTTGAGGAATTGTTTGAACATGCTTGTATCTCATATCTCACTTTTAATAAAGCATCGAGGGAGGCTTTGGCAGCAATGGAGATGTATGAGTGAGTGAGGGCCGAAAGTTGCATCAGCATCTTTCAGAGAACCAGAGAAGATTCCTGCAAAAACAGTTTTTGCACTCATGCATGGATACACACACACACACACACACACACACACACAAATAAACACATTTGTATTCATAACTATGAGAAAAACCCTAATTCCAACAATGACAACCCTAACCCCTACCCAGCCCTAACCTTAACCATAAGTAACCAAACAAAACTGGCAGTTTGACCTTCGGCAGCTTTATTTTGTTTTTTTGATTGCAATCACAGATTTTATAAAACTGAATTTCCCATTGTGGGGTCCGAAACAGTGGTCCCCACAACATCAAAATAGCATGTTTTTATCACTTTGTGGGGACATTTGGCTCTCACAATGCATCATATACAGTACATGACCCACATCCACACACATGCACATGCAATTTCAGTTTCTAAATAGCACATTTTTGGTCATTCCCAACATCTTGGCTGTGATCCTTCAAAAAAGTTTCATACTATGGTACTTATTTTATATGGCTTTGCAAAGTCAGTACCCCCTCAGAAGATGGAGCCCTACACGCCATCACTTAGCCCTGGGCTCCTCACCTAATGTCACTGTTTGCATATGTGAGTGTGCCGGTTGGGATATTGGATGGAATTAACTTGATAACCCTGGCCAAAAACTATTAGCCCAAATACATGAAGACAGGTGAGATAATGTGTCTATGTTATTATTACCCAAAGAGTGTGATTGCATGCGAATCTGTGTCTTTTAATGGACAGACAACTCTTCCACTGGGTCTCCTGCATGTGCCCACATACTATCTTTGATGGCATTCCAGAGTCACCATGACTGACTATCGATGTGATCGATTGGTGACACGGCTGTATCGATGTCATCGATGGATGGATGTGCATCTATTCACATGCACCAGGTGCAGACCCAAACCCAAAGCAGACCTGCTTCCACAACAAATACCCAAAATAGCAAGAATTTCACTGATAGGATCAAGAGAATTTATGTTACATTCTCATATAAATATTTAATACATGCTCCGGCTGGGTAAAATATATAAATAAAGGACTGGTTAACATGCATATCTGTGTGACAGGAAAATATTGAAGTAATAGTTTACAAGGTCACATATCACATTAAAATATGTCCAACATGTTAGATATGACTGATAACAGATGGCCAGCAACAGCTATTTTTTTAAACTCATATCTGAGGGTCACTTTGTGTTTTTCTCAGATATTGCTGACCCATTCAATTTCAATAGCTGTTTATCCAGTGTAGAGCTGTGGTGAGCTTGGAGTCTGTACCAGGAAGCACGGGGCACAAGGCAGGCTACCCTATGGATGGCACATCAGCCCCTCATACGGGGCATGCTCCCTAACAAAAGTGCACACTATAGAAAATGTAGACACTTTATTCTGCCTAAGCCACATTTGTTTTGACCAGGGGAAAAAACTAGAGTACCTGAAGAAAACCCACATAACCAAAGTATGCACAGATCTGGGGCAGGAATGAAACGGGTCCCCCAGAGAAATCTTAATGTATGTGCATTTTTATTCATTCATATATATGAATGAATAACAATTTGCATACACTGAGACCTCTTGAAAATAAAGGTGAAACCTTAAAGTTTGATATAAAAAATACAAAAATCGATCCAAACTATGTGGTTTTAGAGGGGACAGCGAACCACTCTATGAGTTTTAGAAGAATAAGAATAATATCCTTTGGTTTTCAACCTTGAAGAACAACTATCAAGAATAACAAACTTAGCTTAATCTGGTGATCTAGGGACTCATTTGGTGTGTAAAGATCAATGATGTATTCTGTTGTGAATGTTTGTATTTAGTGATCCAACAGGATAGCTGCTGGTTCCCCATTGTTTTTCCATTTGTATTTGTAGCTGTTTTGTATTTGCATTTAGATTTGGATCAAAGGTTACATTAAGAATTTCTTCAAACTTGTTTCTAATCGAAACTTGTACTAGAAACTTAAGAGATGGAGGTAGTTTTGAAACATCCAGCTTTTAACATTAGATAGTAATGCAACACAGTCAACCAAAGGATTTTCTTTTTTTTGACTCAGGGTTCCCCAACCCGGTCCACGGGGACTGGAGGCCGATCCATGTTCTTGCCCAGCAGGCCGATATAACCAATTGATGCAACATTGTACAAATGTAACATTAATTCATTCATTCAATTCTGTAGAATTCTAAAGAATACAAAGTGAAAATTAGGAATGAAATGATACCAGTTGGGATCATGAGGTAATGCTAGCTCAGTTGGCAGCACTGTTACCTCGCACCTCCAGGGTTGAGGCTTGGAATCTGGCTTCTGCTCTGCGTCGGTGGAGACATGGTCCTATATTTTTGTGTACAGTATGTGTCCTGCAAGGGACTGGCAATTTGTCTGGTGTACCTATGTACTGTGGGTTGGATTCCAAGCCCATCATGACTGTGACCCTGACCAGGCCAAGTGGCTAAACTTAATATTGTCTTTTGAACCCAAATATAAACCACTAGCAGGTTTTTAGCAACCGGATCATATCATACTCCATGAGGTGGGTGGTTCTGAAAATTCTAAACGCATATTTCCCTACTTCAGTTAGAGTGTAAAGGACATTTTCATAATCATAGTTCTGCCACAACTGGACAAGAGGCTATTGCTCTCTTGATAAGAGTGCCTAGTAACAGCTGTCAGTCAGTTGTAAAAACAGTCTTTAGCAAAGTGCATAAGAATTTGCTGTGTCCACATGATAATGATTAGTTCTTAGCATTTGAATTGCTATTCAACTAATACATTTGCAGTAATACATGCATATTTAGCCTAGTAAGAGGTTAATGAGTGAACACATAATGTAATAATAATATTTACTTGCCAACAGTAAGCTACTTCTGACTCTTCACAGTGATTACTGTTTATTGTGTAAAACCCATTTAGGGTACAGAAAACAAAATATCTTGGTTTCATCTCATTTTCAAATTTTCCATTCTTCTTCTCATTATTATTAAAAAATACCTTTGTAATAAATTAATAATAATAATAATACAATTATTATTATTATTAGATATATAGATACCTTTATATTTAGACATGGGCTTTAGATACTCATGTGTCTCTATGTATGCAACATTCGGGGTAACGGGTAAATATAATAGATTTTGCTTGGGATAGAGAATTAACTGTTGGGTGACAAAGCTCGTGGTAAAATTGATATCTTTGATGAAAAATCAAATGTCATTGATTTAAGAGCAACCCAACAAAAGATACTTCTTGGTTAATGATATGAAGCACCTAGGTGAGATGTTAAAAGAGCATTTTTTACCTTAAAAACTTGTGAGGTATATATGGAAACATGTAAATAGTTAGCATTGCTTCAAAGCAGTCCAGTTCTTGTTGGAGTGATCATCACCACGTAGTCATTATGTGCACTTCAAAACCAACATCTTTTCTGAATAAAGCATCTCGTGGGACCAAAATTGAGTTGGAGCATTTTCTTCTTTGTGTTGATCTGCATTGTCTTCAAAAGTAAAATCAGCAATTTACAGTCCCTGGCTTCAGTTTTATTCATCAAACGTGTTCGACTCTGGCTGACGCAAGGCTAAGAAAACGCAACATAACATGACATGATCTTAAAGAAATTCAGCAATAAAATATTTTAGAGCAGTCCAAGAACTTGCCTTCTTTTCATCCTTACAATGCACTGAATAAATAATTATGAATAAATAAGAGAATTAAATAATAAACAAATTGATAAAAATCCTGCTATGTGACTGATTGTGTTGCAATAGTGCTTCTGGATGCTGGCATATAACAATAATTTTCAACGCATCACTCCAATTTAAGGTACTGGAGTGGCATTGTAGGTGAACATTAGCTAATCATTCTATAGAAATGTGGCGCGTTCTTTATAAGCAAGCCATTAAACAGAGTTATACAAGTGATTTTCCAGGGAGTATTTTCAAAGACAGGGATCCTAATCTGGCATTGTGAGAAATGCTAAGCCCCTTAAAACATGGTTATCAACTGAAGCTCCAGGAAAAATGAGAGAAAGGAATACATATAAAGAATTATAACTAATATGAGATGTGGGGCAGATAATGCTGGTAAGCATCATGCCGGCTGCTCGTTCCAGGTTGTTGAGATGGAATATGAAGGATGCAGCAGATGGCCTTGGTCCCATGCAGATCCCTGATGGCATAGCATAACAGCATTCCAGCCGAGAAGCCAAAGCCACTGACACCCGTGCAAGTCGCCATTGCAGACCGTCCCTCCTGACCTTCTGAAGAGTTTTCATTTAGATTGATATCTTAACCACATAAACACTTGACTGGAGATCAATCTTGTGACCTTCACACATCTCAAGGTAAGACGCATTAGCATGGTGATCCCATGGGCGATATTTATGGACATGACAAGACAATATGAAATTATTGCTTTTTTGGTGAGGAAACAATGTCTTGAATTGCTGTGAACTGCTGTAAAATGATTTTTTGGGGGGGTTTGGGTGGGACAATCATCAGGACGTTTTTTAACCTTTCCCAGCAAGGGAATTAAAATAAAAAATTGAAATATGAAAGCTTGAATAATTGGCTTTAGAACTGTCCATGCTACTGAAAGCATTTAATTTTAAACACTTGGTAAAAAAGATGAACTAGTTGTTCCTTTTAGAGTTCATTAAGGTAAGGTCGCATGCATGCATATTAGGAACAGATCAAACAGCCATTCCTAATTAAAAAAAAAAAAAAAAAACAATTGAGGTGTAATTTCAATGTGAAATAAGACTGAATTTAAAAAGTATTATTAAGTAGCACAGGAAAAGAGCTATATCTGTGGACAGAGTAAAAAGGTTGCATGATGATCTGTCTCCTGCCAGCTAAAACTTGAGGCATGTCTGCTTTGTGTGGCATATTAGTAGTACTGAAAAATAGCACTGAACGTTTAAGGCGATTAGCCCATTCTCTGAATCAGTTATGTCCTGTCTAGTTACATACCCAGTGCTGAGATAAACTTGCTGGCCTCAAGCACAGTATGATTAAAGATGAACTCCACAAATGTAGTTTTAGCTTGAAAGATTTCATAAAATTTCCATAAAGGGAAACATATTTTGCTTTTGTGAAGTGCATATTCCATTTCATGTAGTATTAGTCTTAAAGATTATGAGTATTTTTTTCTGTTTTTGAACAGTTTAAAACTGAGTACACTAATATAAAATACCCTATAAAACTTTTTCTTTTTTCATTAATCTTTAACTGTGTGAATTCTGCAACTCAGATATTTGTAAGACTGAAACAATTTATATTTCATAATTTTGTACAGAAGGTTCTCTTAATGATTTTTAAAACTTATCATGCAAATTTTTATTTGATTAATAAAAAACGTCTTCCAACTTCTCTTACAGTGTTGCCCTAGGTAGAAGATGGCACAATCGGGAGAGTTTTTCTTGCTAGCAGAGTTTAAGCAGAGTAGGGCATGAGGTATGTCTGTACCTGGCCCAGTCCTCTGCAGGGAACAGACTTTTATACACAACATGAAGGAAACATGACAGTTCCACATGTACAGAAAGCAGGGAGTAGATTTACGCCCTGGCCACCACGCCACTTGACAATTAAATACTACAAGATAATTAATGCAACATATGACAGGAGAGGTTACATCTAACCACACAAAGTAGATGAACCAATTTATGCATGAATGTGTTTATGACTGTTCTGAAAATTATGCATAAAAATTATGAATACACTAACAGAAACATGCATTGACCATTAACATTGAAGGATAGAATGATTATTGTAGAGAGTAAAAATTTGACAACTACAATAAATACAACAAATGAATAAGCAGATAAGCTCTTAGAGTAGCAGATGGTTGTGGCGTTATAGTAAATACTAGGGGTGAGCTGGCTATCCAGTTGTATCCAGTATTAAGGTTGTATGGCTCAGTATTGAAATATCAGTTCTTTCAATCAGAATGTTTCATTTGGAGAATTATATTATTAACGGAAACAGGACATGAACTACTGGAACAGGGCAAACTATGAGGTAGAGAAAGGAGCAAGCCTTTCAGCAGCCTAAAGGTTGGTGACTCAGTAAATGGAATAATCCATCCTCCGGCACCCCTCTATGGACGCCAAATTATGTAGCTTGTTTCCGCTTCCCCGGCTTGGGCAAATTTTACCATCAGGGTTGGGCTGGCACTGCATATCAGGATCGGGGATACCAGCCTTGCTGTTGGGTTAAATGTACTCAAAAGGAAAATCAGTGGCATCGGTCATACCTATATAGATAATGTAGAAATAATGTGTTTTTTCTGAAGCCAAGTCCCTCACACAGAACCATTAACCACTCCTGAAGCCAGAGATAAATTTTATGATGAGTCTGCCAACCATACCGATAGGTCCCCCTCTGTAGATTTTGGGTGGGGGGCGGGGGTCCCATCCATAGACTATTTTACTACATGGCAATGTGCCTGCCATCAACTACACAATTTTCTCCTTGCCTGACACCAGTTATTCATGTGCATGAGAAGGGGGAAAGTTTTCCAGACATCCTCAAGCGATCTTTCAGTGTTTGACCTGCATTAGATGTGTAAACTCTGTTCTCGTTTACTTTGCCTAGATGCATGTGCAGGCAGTGCTGGTGCTGGTGGTGGGGGGCGCGATATATTTTGCTCAGCTAATTTTGTCTTCGAGACTGTGCTGTATTACCATAATACAGTCCATTTGCATTTGTTTAGTTGACACAAACAACTAGACAAAAAAATGTATGAAAAAAAAAACAGTCTCCGCCTGTATAGAAGATTATGGTTCTTATATGGGTACATGAATAACAGATGATATACATGTTACCTTTGGTCACATTTATATATGGTCACATATGGCTTGTATATGTATTCTTGGCGCAACATACTAAACTCATATGGCCAAAGTAAAACAAATAATAGTCACAGGTATTTTTCAATATCAATACATTCCATATTTTTTCAATATACACAAAATCACAACTTCTGTATTAAACCACGATATTAAGCCTCACCCACCCTGGAAATGGATCATTTTGTTGAAGAATATTTACAGTCCTGTAACTATGTAGTAAATATGACACAATGAGCCTAGGTGACACATTAAATATTACATAAAGTTCAGTGCCAAAGACAAAGTATTAAGGGAAGTGGAGAGAATATCCTTACAGCCAGAGAAAAAAAGACTAAAGAAAAGACTAAAAGCAGCTTCTCTGTCATTTTTAATATGGCAGAGAATTTGCAAATTTGCAAAAATGCTATTAGTTAAAATGCTATTAGTTAACAAGTAGCATAGAAAAAACAAGACATCGAGGCTTATGTAACTTAGAAAAAAATCGAATTCATCCTGAAAGTACCTCCACCTATACTTTTCCGTGGAGATACTTCTCCAAAGATTTCAGAAATACTTTTGCACTTAACTTGTCATTAATTTATCATTGCCCCCATTTCCTCTGTGAAGTCATCTACAATCAATAAAAATTGCATTATTCAGTTGCAGATTTTTTTATTTTTTAATTACACAATTATCTCAACTTGATTTCACAGTCCTGTGTGAAGCAGAATACTCTCCCCTTGCGGGAGATAATAAGTATGGTTTTTGGTTTATATAACATATGGGGGATCAGGCTCCGACTACAAATTACTCCCCGTGGATTACCCACATCATTGCAGACCCACCTATGCTTAGTAACCCAACAGAAGGGGAGCACTTCTGGAGTTCTGGTTATGTATCTTTCATTTTACTACACTAAAGTTTACTATAGCTCAGATGTAAAACTAGCAAAGACATGCATGGCCTCTGCATAACACAGGTCAATAGAGCAGCCCTAGAGCAGGATGTGACCAGTAGGTAAGGGTGCTGAGGTTGTTTCTTTTGGCAGGGAAGATTAAGTTTCCAGTGCCAGCACAGACAGGCACAATGTTAATTTAAATAAAATTGGTGGTAAATTTACTTGTTAATGCAAACAGTCTGCAAACCATGTGATTACAACTGAATACATACAACACCAGGGGTGTCGGAGTGGCATGGGTACCCTGCCAGATTTTCGGGGCCCAGCACTTGACAAGGGCTGCGCGTGTGTGTGTATGTGTGTGTGTGTGCGCATGCGTGTGTGTGTGTGTACCTACATCGCCATCCATTCAGTGGCAGTTTTGTTTTGGCAAAAAAAGGTCAGAGGAAAATGCCCAGACTCATTAAAGCTAACTAATGCAAAAATAACAGCTCAGCACAACAGTGGTGGTGCATGTTCTGAATGCATGTCTTGTTTACCCTCCAAGCAGTTCTGGAGGCAAAAGTGGGTCTTACCCTGTACTAGCCCAGTGTACCTAATAAAACGACCACCGAACGAGTACATCTTATGGTAAGATTTATCGTCAAGCTTTTTCCTCATTTGCTCTGGAACAAAGCTTTATTAACATTCTCGTGGCTTATTTTTGCTTTAAATTTGTCTAACAAATTGTTTTTCATAAACAGTATTATAACATTTCCAAGTATGAATTAAAATACAGTGTGGCGAATGTTTGCTAAGTGACATGGTGAAGTGGACCACATGTTGGGCAAGGTGAATTTGCTACATGTGAAAAGGACTCTTTTTTAAAATTCTGCATGTACCAAAGCAGGGGAATCTATTAAAAGACCAGCATGTAGTGCAGTTGTTAAAAATGTGGTCTCATAACTTCAAGGTTGCTGATTCAGCTCACAGGCGTCTCTAAGCAGCTTTTTAACCTGATTCACATGAGAAATATCCAGCCATATACATAGGTACGTGTAAGTCTCCCTGGATAAATGCGTGAGCTAAGCGACTAAACAGATGTCAGCACCAAGTGGTGAGCCCAAGGGAAATTCTAAGAAGAAAAATACATTAAAAAAAGAGAGGAAAAAAAACTGCATAGCTATATTACTACACAGAGAGGACTTTCTTTACAGTCACTATGGCTGCTGAGAGAATAAAATAATAATTAGATTAATTAAAACATATATTAATTAAAATGTGAAAGCACTTTCACACTCAATATTAAGAGTTTTTTTTCTAAATGTAAAATACTCTGGGATACCAGTTTACAGCTAAGATATAGTAAAAAAGCAATGTAAGTAAACATATAAGAATTAATAGTACATGTACATAACAACAGCAACAATACTACTACTACTACTAAAACGGGGGGGTTATCAGATTGATTGGCAGGGAAGATTTAGTAAGTTAACCGTTACCTATTTTTATGGATGTGATCAAGACAAGCAGCAAATGTTACAGAAGTTGGATAATTGGTTGGTTGGATGGATGGCATTATGTATCCTACTTGTTGTATACTTAGTTACTTAATTACGTTAATCCATCCGCTGACAGTCATTACTGAAACCAATATTAACATAGCACATCAAGATATTGAAAATACTGGGCACAGTTCCTCAAGCTGGGTCAGGTTAGTTGGGGAGTCAGTAGTGAAGAGAAATATTTTTAATGGGCCACTCAAGGACATCTATTTTCTTCTTTTTAAGCCGCTCCGGTGTTGCTCCAAATCACTTTCGTGCTAACAGACAAACTTCTTCCCCAGTTATAGCTTTGTACTGAAGCTAGCATATTTTTGTGTAGGACTGCTCAGTAATGTGCGTGGCATTACAAGGAATGAATGACTTGAGGGCAGGCTTTTCGATGAAATAAAAGGGGTTTTATTGAATTAAAACTAAACAAAGAGACTGGAAATAAACTGGACAGCAAGGGATTCAAAAGAGAAGACTGCAGTGAGGAAAGACACGGTGACAACTTTAATTACTTGACTGGGGAACAAGGAACTGGGAAGCATGTATATATGGAACAATCCAGGGAGCTAATGAGAGGCAGCTGGGAGTGATTAATACAAGGGTTATGAACAAGAGGTAAGACAAACAAGTAACAGGCATGGCTTGTTAGGTCAACACCAGGGAGGAGACGAGAGTCAGGTGGATATGGCGGGCAGGACATGACAATGTCTGCCATTTATTTTCCAATCAATCCTGACAGAATTTACAGTTTATTTTGAAGTAAATTCTATAACACAATACTATATGTAGCATATTTTACAGTGGGGTGATGTTACTGGGTTTGGCAACAAGTCCTCCTAACATATTCTGCCACATCATGTGGTATCCTCTAGGTTCCATTTAGTAAATATGTATTGTTTTCAGCCAGGGCTTCTTCTGTGTGACCTACTCATAAAGACCATTTTTGTGGAATGACTTGGTGATTATTGGCCCATGTATTTTCTCTTGTTACAAACACTAACTTTTGAAGCGCTTTCAATGTCACAGTTAGCCTTGCAGTAGCTTCTCTAACAAGTGCCCAGTTTGTCCAGCCAAGTCTAGCCTGATCTAAGCAAGGTGGCTGTAGTTTCATACAGTTTTACTGTACAATGGATCACAATAATCTCCAGAGGATTTTTCAATTCCTCAGCAATGGCGTTGTAGCCTGTCTCTCTGTCTAATCATCTCTCTGGATTCTCTCATACCTCTCTCTAATCATCTCTCTGGATTCTCTCATACCTCTCTCTAATCATCTCTCTGGATTCTCTCATACCTCTCTTTAATCATCTCTCTGGATAGTCTTTAAAGGGGCAGTTCACCCCAAAATTATCCAACATTTGTTTTAGAGGGGGATTTAGTGCTATTTATCCATCTAGGTTGTTCTGCTGGGAGTTGTCTAGTTTTGAACATATCAGCTAGAGAAATGTCGGGATTCTCTCAAATATAATGGGAGCGAATGGCATTCTTTCTGAGGTGATTAAAGCACCATAAAAATACATTTTGAAAAATTCCACAGCAATGTCTCTTACCAGAAATCATGACCCCTTTCTTGAAGAGAATCCTCAGACTTTGTAGTGAGCAGTTTAATGTAAGAACTATTTTCTTCTGCCAAACTCCACACACCAATCGTATCACTGCTCAGAAGTTATCGCCAGGGTGCTCCTGCTCATATCTTCTGCGCAGTTTTATGATTGGTGTGTGCACTAAAGCCCATCTAAAACATCTTTTTCATTTTGTGGTGAATTGGCCCTTTGAATGCTGTTGATATTTGCATTTAAAAAAGAAACAAAAGATCCACTAATTACTTACATATATGGAGTATGTGGAAGGAAGTTTGTCTGTGATGTATATACATATATAAGACAAAGCTAATGAGTGCTCAGCATATGTGGGAACTCTTTCAGGACAGCTAGAAAAACATCCCAGGAGGCCACCTCATGAAACTTGATGTCTTTATAATTATTCTAAAATGTACAGAACAACACAAATCTTTCGATGGGTGTGTCAAATCTTTTGACTGGTATCGTGTGGGTGCGTGTGTGCAGGTTCTGCTATACTTGTGAGTAGTATATGAATAGTGAGGTCATTTTTTCGGTCCTCATTACTTCAAACTTCATTTTACAATGATATGTGAATGAAATCAAAATGTGAAAAGATTTGCTTTTGTTTAGATAGTTATGGTTAAGGTTAGGGCTGGGTAGGGGTTAAAGGTTTCATAATTTGGATTAGGGTTTTTCCCTATAAATAGATGGGTAGTCCTCACTAAGATAGGATTACAAACGTGTGTGTGTGTGGGGCGGTGGGGGGGGGGGGGTGTTTCTGTGTGTGTTTGTGTGCATATATGTGTGCAGCCATACCACCTGTACTTTACATTACATTACAGCAAGCTATATTAAAGCAAAAAAGAAAAATAAATCAATTCTATGCTTCTAATTATACTAATATGCTAATTATTCACGAGCTGGGACTTTATAAAGCCTAAAACCCTTGTGAATTAATTTCAGCTGGTCTCATTTTTGCAATAACTTAAATCTCTGTCCTCACCACTGAAGTGAGTAGATGGATAGACATTCTAAATAATATTAATAAAATGGTATTCGGGTTTCATTGTAACTTTGCTTTTTATTGTGTCTCAGTAAACTTTTTCCTTTTTTTTAAAGGAATAAAAAAAACTATGAAGAAGGAGGAACATGATACTATGGATATAATCTCTGATATAATCTGAAGTCCTGAAGCTAAGAGGATATTATTATGGGTCTGCAGTGGTGTTGGACTGATGACTGTGAAAAAAGAGGCATACTATCGAAATCCTAGTACAAAGAACATCCTGGCTGATAGACCTCAATCAAGTTCTTGAAAGAAAGCATAACTGGATTGTGACAGTTGCCATAAACATTTTGGTCCTTATGGTCTGGATGTTTCTTTGCTCTAACTGATTTTCAGGCAGCATAGTGCCTGCTGTTGACGTTAATCTTACACTGGTCAGACTCCATCCATGAATTGAACCGGGAGCTTCAGCAGCCAATGAGTACTAGGCAGAGACAGCGGGAGCTGATTTGGGAGGAAGCTCCATTATCCTTATCGTTATGGGAGTGTTGCTGCAACACAATCAAAAAAGATGGGGATCCTGTGGCTTGAAGTTTTAGACCTTGGGGAGAAGACAAGCATATGATGTGTTCAAGCTAAGGTACAGAATGGGATGCGAGATGAAGAGGAAGAAGCAGAAGAACTCCTCCTTGACTAGTCTGGTTCCTGCCATATCTAATATGGGGAAGCAATGCCAGCTACTGCAATAAATACAAGTCAAGAAAGCTTATGCAAAGAAGGTCCCTGTGACCCACACTTCCCCAAACCCAAAGCTGTACCACCAGATATACAGCTTCTATCTTACAAGGGGTGCTCCTCCCATGGATCTAATGAAACATTTACTTTGATTTCAACTCCATATGTGCCGTATCTTCAAGATATCCTGGAATACTAAGGCAATGCACTCAGAAGGATGCTAGAGAGATTGTGGAGAGACCCAATGATACACCATCAGACAAGAAGAACCCAATCATGTCTGCACTGAGAATGAAGCTTGAATGTGCTGACTCTACAAATTCAAGATTGTTCCGGTGACTCTCAGTTCCATGGAGCAGGTGATGTGATATCCATACCTTAATATCTAAACACAATAATTAGATGCCAGAGAAAGGGGAGATGAGGAATTGTTACTGAGTCATCAAACAGTTCTTTATTTACTGATCAAAGACAGGAACAAAATTCATAGAAGATAGTAGATTTGAGTTAAATAAATGTAGGTGCTATGCTCTAGATCCGGAATATTTCAAGAATTTGACCCAGGGTCCTTAAATTCATGTGGATAAATTAGGAGATACTTGTTAGTAAATATAATATTCATCATAATTCTTCTACTGGATTGACAAAGAATCTAGTTACAATCCAGCATGAATAATATAAATGGCTGCTATCATGACTTCTAGCACAGTAATGATTTATTTCACTGTTCCTTTGGGTTAAAAGCTAATTGAGATTGAAGACTTCCATTGACTGCTTATAATCAATCAGAGAATTTTCCTGGATCTGGATTGGTACATACAGGGGATTTGGGAGATGCCCCAGTGTGTATTTCTGCTGATTTCTTTAAATTAGTTCCAGGGACATGCTCCCAGAAGCTTGATGTTGGCTTATTTTCCATTTATTGGGTGTAGGAAGGCATGGGGGGCACATTCACCTTATGAGGACGAGTCAGGTGACCGGGGGGTTTTATGTTTTTTACAGTTGATTAGCTTCACCTCTCCCCCCCTCTCCAAAGAAATGATAAATATATTGTGCATTGTTTTAGGATAGAATTCAGACTAGGTTCAGATTCTGCTATACAAATTCCTTTTGATTATTTTTGTGTTTTCATTTTTGTTATCCAAGTTCCACCCCATAATAGACCCAGATTCCTAGTCTAAGCCCTATGTCACATGGTTCTCTTTCCTATTTGACTAAAGGAATTCTCAAACGCAGACTTATGGCCATGCTTTTTTTCCTCCCCCTAGCGTGTTTACTGTTCTAGGGTCTTTCTGGCAATAGAACAAAGGGTATTTAATGTTCTTGCTGTTTACACGGGATTACATAATTAGCGGCTGAGACCTTACACAGTGTTGGAGAACAATAAATACCAGAGCAAAACCTGTACACTCATTTTTTTTAAAAAGAACATAAATTTGGCTATATGTTGAACACAGTGTAAAAACTGTAGAAAGACTACAGTCTGCGTTATAGGAAAAGTAAATGCTCTGACAGAGAGCATTCCTGAATGCAAGGGGTGACTTAATATACATGTCTGGATATCTATTTTCCATGACTCTTGTCTTTGGGAGGTTAATCACAACTTACAGGACTCCTAATAACACAGGGCTCATATTGAAAAGCTACTAAGTCATAATAATAAGATCAAACAGAATGTATTCCTTACTGTTTTTCGGTTGTGGGAATGTTTATGCTGCAGAACCATTATGTCTTAATGAACCTTAATGAATGTTCCTGCAAAAAAAAAAGATATATTCTAGAATGGATGCCATTTTGCATGTTGTTAACTTATGGCAAGATGCCTTTTAACACCTGTTTTAATGGTTTTGAGTTGCTGCTGTCATATCTTGACAACATTTATATTTTGGTACTACAGTTTCTATTTAGTACTCCAATTCTTGCAGATGTTGTTAGCTCAAGAAACAAAGTCGCAGTGAACCTGAACCATTTTAATTATTCTTGAAAATTTGACATATCAGTTATATATACACATATGGGTTCTTTGAAATATTTTGCATCCGTTAGGCTAACTCTTATTGTGTTCCAGATATTTCTTGAATATTTAAATTCAAATGCAGAATTAATAACAGGACTATAAACTAACCCATTTATACTAATGCGATGATAACTATATATAGTAAATCTATACAGTATTAATCAGTGTATCTTGCTTCTGCCCAACTCAAAGAACATTCACAATGCTGTCACAGAACCTAGACAGTCTCCCCTCAGAAAATGTATAACTCTGTATAGTGTGCTAAAGAAATGACTGTCAACAGCTGTGTTGTGATGTTAGGTTCCTAATTTTTTGTCCTAACTTCCCACCCTTCATGGCGTCAAGATGAAGCACAATGCTTTTGGAACTACAAATTTATTAAATTTAACTTGAAAGCCAAAGGTAATCTGAAACAGATATTCAAAGAGAAAAACAATCATATTAATATCTATGTACATCTACAAATCCCCTATTTGAATCCACCAAAAAAAATCATTCTTGACTGTTCATAGGTGAAAAATAATTTAAATTGCAAAAAATCTGTATAGATTTAAACTCCATGGAATTATGTAGAAATCCAACGTCATATTACTCATCTTAGTAAATTATTAAATCATAATATGATATTCTATTAATATTCAAAAGCATCTGTTGAGTTGTTTATGATTGCCTTCCTGTTTCAGATTCATTCAAAGTCACATTTTAACTGTAGAGTCACGTTGTAAATTTAATTTTTTCTGTTTTTGTTTAACAGCTTTGTGCTTTTGTTTTCATTATCCATACCTGTTTTGTTCAGAAGGCACTTTCAAACACTGTTAAACGTCAATTTCAGCTACTAGTAAAATGCATTTTTAGAGAGAAAAGGATCATAAATGTTAATACACGGAGGCCCACCTGGCCCTTTCCTTTCTAACTCTACATTCTCCCACTGTTCTAGACTGATAACATACATTACTACTTCCCTCAGATGGATTCTGTTCTGGATGTAAGTAATATGTCACAGATCCAGCAAGGAGCATACAGCATGCAGATTAGAGAGAGTGCAGAGGAAATCCCCATTTTGATTTCATCTGCAGAAACGAACCCCCTGTCCCAGAGTTACACCTGTCCTTATGCTGAACCCTTACTGCAGTTTACACCGTAGGTTAGCGAGTGCTTTAATTGTTGGTGTAAAAGACTTGGTTTCAACCACTTCATATTATGACAGTTAATGTTTAGCCTGCTGCTTATTTCTAAAGGGAAACAAATCTACAGGTATTAATTATGCTGACAGAATATACATATTTTTAACCTAATTAACTTTATTGTTTTCAACAAATAGTAGTGATGAATATGAAAGATTTTATGAATATGAAAGTTTAATAGATATTAAATTTTGTGATTGCCTTGAACCAAACTGTTAGTACACTGTAAAATCTTTTAAATACAAATGAGTACTATTTAGTACTAATGAATACTAATTAGCAAAATCATAATTGGTCATTTAATAAAGTTTTGTTTAATTTATATAAACTGGAATATATACATGCTTGTTTATTCTTATCATAATAAACAACCTTGTACATTATGTCATTACAAAGTCGAAATGTTCTGTGATTTAGCATGTTTTAGTCAGATTCATGGTCATCCAGACAAAAACATGCATAGTGCTTATTTGAAAACAAAAAATAAAGTAAAAATTATTGATAGTCATCCCTAAAGTTTCCCTTCACATGAAAATTCATGAAGTACCCAGTGAACAGGAAGCAAAACAGACTCGCCCATGGTAACATAGATGTGCCAACCTTTTCAGATATTCACAAATGGTATCTTATAAAGTTCATTTTCACTTGTGCCATGAATTACTAATGAAAAATTTTGTATTTGTCTGTCGCACTAAAGATTTCATTTCCTAGCCTTGAAGTAATGCATAAGCAACAGATATTGGTGCACATGTACACTGATGGTTTTACACAATGAATGCTCAAATGCCAAATTCCATTTTCTAGAGGGGATTCTATCTATCCATCTATCTATCTATTTATTTATAAGCTAAATTTTTATTTATAAGATACAACCAACACTGTACTTACAACACAACACAACACACAACTAAAAGATAGCATTAATTAGAGTTCTTCTTACACTTGCACTGATTGTACATTTTACTGTGATTAGGAAATAATATATTTTATGTTCTGTTGAGTATGATACATAAAAGCTGATCTGCCTGTAAGTCAAACATTTAAATTTTATTATGCACCCCAGGGGCAGGTAATAACTTTGAAGTTATTATTACATGTACCCTCTAAGGTATATTTTATGCTAACATTGTAGATTACATCAATGCACTGACCATTAGGAGGCATACTCCTAGGTCTTACTTTTATTAACTTTTAAACAAGTCCCTAAGGCTAACTCCATTTGTTTCCTTTTTTCAGATTTTAGTCAGATGGCGTTACATTTTTGCTACAATATGAAATACAGCAATAATTTTCAGATGTGCACCATAAGCTATGAATGTGTGCATTTAGAGAGGGGGAATTCCAAATAAACCAGAAAATGATCAGATGGGACATATATCTGCCATACATATATATATATATATATATATATATATATATATCTCATCTCTGAAGGAAAATGAGATGAGACCCCTGTGAGTGACAAGGGAGGTATGTCGAACACCAACCCACCCCAAGGGACATAGGTTGCTGTTACAGTCTATGAAGTTCTCACATTTCTGATGAAAAAGCTGTAATGCCTTAGTAAGTGTGGAGTATCAGTGATATACAGTATGTATGTGCATGTGTGTATATGTTTGTATATGGATTTTATTTAAGCATTAATTGGACTAATGAAACTTGGATTCAACTCCTGTCTTAATTGCCGTCTAGTCTTAGTATATTCATACTAATAGTAGGTATTGTTGGTGCAAAACAAATGAGCACCTGTGACCGTGGACCTGTAGTTGTAGAAAATGGTCACATATTAACAATTACTGTGAGTGAAGTGCCACAAGGTCTCCTGTTAACAACCAAAGTCTTGTTTAGAGATATAAAAGGCAACAGTGATTGATACGCTAAATGTGTGGGGAAGGCAATTCTAAGTTACTATTGATCCGTTAGTACGGTGTTACAGATACGACGCGTCAGACTCAATTAACTCCATTAAATATGAACACCATTTAATGTCTGCTACAGCTCGACAAAAAATAAACAAATAAATAATAAAATGAAATAATAACGATAATAATAATAAACTGCGTCCTCTATGCGCTGGGAGATTTTTTTAATCTAACGCCGTGTATCTCCTTTATTCCATGCATCCATTTTCTGTAACCGGCTGTCCGATTCAGGGTCGCGGTGGTCCGGAGCCTATCCCGGAGGCTACGGGCGCAAGGCAGGGAACAGCCCAGGATGGGGCTCTTTCTCATTTAGCAAACGTCTTATATTAAGCATTGGGAGAAAACAACCCATTTTCGTCGGCGTTTGCGAATCTAGGATCCGACTTGTCTCTGTTTGCAATTCCACGGGTGAAACAACCATCATGCTGCGATTAATAAAAAGAAAGAAAAAAAAAAAAAAACAAGTGGCCGGCTCTTAGCAAAGCGAACACTGCCCCCTCGTCTTCGCAGGCGAGAGCGAGCGCCGGTGCAGCTCCACCTCGCCTACCGGCCGGACAAACCCGCCGCCTCCGCGTCTCCAGCGCGCTAGTGCGACTTTAAGGAAAAACCCATCATTTGTATTCTGCCCTAGGCTCCTCCTTCCACAATGATGTCAATCGGAGGTGGAGTGGTGGGCAGTACTAAGGGGCTAGGTTCATCGAGCACATCTGAAGGAAGCCGGAGCTTTGCGCACTGTGCGTGCATAGCGTCTAATTCCACAACTTTTGCGAGTGATGCAGCGCACTCTCCCGCTACGCCGGGGAAGGTAATGCGCCGCACGGCAGCCAAAGACCGCTCCTCTGCTCTGTGCATCCACACGGGCGCATCACATAAGAGCAATTAAAGAAGTACGGAGCGATCTGCGGCTATTAAAAAAAATGTTAATTTAACGAAACGTGTCTCTAATACAAATGTGCACTTGTTAAGCGATTTGTTAGGTCCGAAGATCACGTTAAATGCCGCCCGTATTGGCGATTTCTTAGTTTTAAATAACATGACTGTACATCGATTTCCACTGTATTGCTTTATTGTTTGATATAATAAAAAAAAGAAAAAAAATACTTGGACCACCGGTTTTTGGAATTGCACTGCAGTTTTCCCAAGACATCTGAAGAGGAATTATCTCTGAGAAATACTATGAACCATCTCTCATTAATGTTTTGGACCTTATACGGCGTAAAAGACGGATCGTCTCCGATAGTTGGATCTAATTTCATGTAATATTTTAGTACTGTTACCGAAGAGGATTTTTTTCTCTCCCCTACACCCCCATCACTTCAGTCCTGTTCGAGGACCTTCCTCTTTAAAAGCACTGATGTTGCTACGTGTAGGGGATTGCAAATAATTTGGCTAATATTTTGCTCCAAGGAGTGTAAGGTAAGATGTTGTCTTTAATAATCAAACTTGTAAACCCGTACGTGGCGTTTTAGCGCACTCGGAATTGTCATTTCGGTGTATGGACGTTTGTACAGTAGTGGAAGCTTCTAATTCAAAACAGTCCTCGCTTTATCCAAATGGTTTCCCAAGTAACATCGCCTTATGCGAGAACTTTCCTGGCATCATTTACGATTAATAAGTTGTAACGAGCTGCTTTGTGATTGGCATGGATTCAACAAATAGTTCGCAGTTCTTACACAGTAAATTCATTTGCTAGATAGAGTATAAGTGACTCCGGTGCTCGCGAATGATAATCGTTACCCAACAGCACTCCTGTAAAACATGTAGGTATATGTGCAGTCCAGTTACATGTATTTGACTCTTATTTCATATAGCTATTAGGAACACTACTGCTGTTTCATTTATAATCACTACCGTATCTGAATAGGTAAAAGCTCAAATGAATCCCTTATTGCGCCATATAGGATACAGCTTGGCTCACTGAGCTCTAGAAAATGTTGCAGCTGTATTGGATCTATACAGCTAAATGCATGCATATATGTGTGCACACATATACATTCATATTATTTACACATACACACGCACGCAATGTTTGGATATCAAGACCACATCATTATATAGGTAGTATATTCTCGATATATGATATCCGTATTTTATGATTAGGATTTCGTTAATTTTGTTCTCAGAACAATTATCTGTGCATTTTCTGAAAAAAGGGGGAAAAGTTGCAGTTTCCATATCGACTAAATGCTAGTTAAGTCGTTATAATCAATTTCGACAGCATCACTGTGATTTCAAGCCAAACATACTGTTATAATGAGTACATCGTCTCTAACTTAAGGATGTTAATTATACTGCGCACGGGATGGTATCTTACTGAATGTATCAGTGACGCGGAAACATCTGTAAAGTATTTTTGGGTGTTTGAACACACTAGTGTAGTAAATAAATAGTTCTACACAGGTGATCTATAGTGTTTCCATTAACGTGCAATGCGCAGTTTTAAGGAAGTGTGCTGGTTGAATTTCAGGAATTTCAGATGTCCTCGCGTAACCGCGCTACATGAAAGGCTTCGGGCGGCTCTCTTGGATAGATGCAACATTTCATAATGGAGAATTACTGAAGATGCTCTGAAGTTAAAAAGCATCTGAACAAATGAACAAATATATACATAGTTTTGTTTTTATATAAATTCTATCTGGATCTAAGTTTTGATATCAGGGATGGAATTCTGAAATAAATAGTTATAGCAAATGATTTTTTAAATTACAATTATTAATTACAGTTATAGCAGATGTGATTTTGACAGATAGCAACTTGTTATTGGACTTACAAGCATCCTCCTCGGTACAGGTGTGCTGAAAATTCACACTGTTGCCTCGCACTTCAACTCTGATAATATGATGATTTAAATATGACTTTACTGCTGTTTGTTGTATATTATAGTCAAAAGTATTTTATATTTCAGATGTGATTTTATACAAGTCTATTAACAAGAGAAAACTGCAGAAATGATGTCTCTTCTGTCTATCTTCGGTTGTGCTATTCTTCATATAGCATGCTGACTTAGTACCAGGTTACAAGTGATGAGTGTTGCAAGATAAGCAAGAAAATGTAGTTTTACATATATTTGAATATGTAAATATGATGCAGATTTATAGAGAATGGGTTAAATTTATAAGGAAGTGTAGCAATTGAAATGTAACTATTTGGGTGACATTAACATTGTTTAGCTGTCTTCTCATTTTGTGGGAAAGACGATTTATTTGAACGATTCCTGATGTATTCTTGGACATCAAATAGTACTCCATTTTATTCTTGTTAATTTTCTTCTTCTTTTTCTAAGAGACCTTCTTGCTATTTTTATAAGATGATTAGAGCTCTAAAATTCTCACAATCACACATACCGCTTTTATGCATCTTTTTCTATATGACACCCACTACTGTTGTAATGAAAGAACAAGGTATATCATATTTCAGCATGCTCATATGTGACTTGTCAATTTTGTATCATCTCCTGTGTCAGTTTTTCCTCATTTAAGTGTGCTCTAAAATTTAACCATTAAATAGTTTGGCCTTAAAGCGTTTAGTGTAAATACAGATAAATAAAGATTTTTTTTCCAAAAAATAATATTGCTATTCATTATTCATTTAACCCACAAACTTGGGCGTTTTTATGTCTAGCAGTATTTTTCTTTACACTATTACATGGTGTTTTATGGTACTAACAAAGTGCGTTCAATTTTGTCATTTCTCTTAAGGACAAACCCCACGCAGATTTTTGGGTCACCTGTGGTTGTTGCCCTTTGCTGCCCTCTACAGGTAGTTTAGATAATGAAAATATTACCATGGAATTAGTGCTCAGTCTATACAGTAAGTTTATGCTCTGTCGATCCAAGTATTGGATCTGCTACATAATTGGGGCTTTTCATTTGACTGTAACATGCAAATACGAACACGTTTCAAATGATCAATTAAATCGCATCAACTACTACCTTTCATGAATGAGGAATTACACTTCACAATTATTCCAAGAATTTTGAAAACTTGGGCATTATTTAAATAAATGATGACCATATACCTATGTAAATTTTTTTTTTCAATTTTGAATTATGTAAATTTTTTCCAGAGTCGTATTCTATTTTCTAAGTTTATTCAAAATGGTTGAAGTAATTTATAGATAATAATGCACCAAATTGCGTTTGATTAGCATTAAAACATCACTTGCTCTTTGAAGGAATGGCACCCTGCCGTGGGTTATTCCTTACCATGCGTCCATTTTTTCTGGGATAGGCTGTGTACCCCCTGACCCTGCATAGGACAATGAAATCCATTGATATGTTTATGGTTTAAATAGGATCAGTTTTATATTATGAGACTCAATAATAAATATTCTGGGCATGTGATGTAGGGATTGAGAGATAATGCCGTTATTGTGAGGTTATACTGTCCTATGCCCCTTTCTACACCCATGAGGTGAATTGCTGTGGCATCATTGCCTATAGAAGCCATTCAATATTAAATTCAATATTAGAGCATTGAGAAGAATTAACCATTATTCTTCTCTGGCAGTGTGATAAAGAACCAGCAAGGTTGTAGATACTGGGGAGGAAATAAAGGATCTCTTCCTTTGGCCTCTATTCCAGGATGCCAAGGATCCCAGAGGCTACTTTCATTGTCAAACATCCTAAGAGAGCCCCACACTAAGAGACACCCTGTCACTTTCTAGTACCTTGCAATTCGCATTTGTGCTAAAGTTAAATGTTCTTTCCTGGGTAATTGCCTTGTCCGTCTGTGGATCACTCATCATAGATTACACTGCATCCCTATCTGGCCAATGATCATTCGAAGGCTTTTGTTAGTTCTTGTTAATGAAGAATAACTAAGTGTTTTTCACACCGATGGCAAAATGAAGGTGGGAGATTCAGGAAAACTGTATGTTGTATATTTTAAATATTACGTAGGCTTTGGGGGGTGGGAAATAGTTCCCTTTTATATACCACATAGACTGACTTAATAGCAATATATTACCTATTTGTTTTAATACTTAATATAGTGTGATTAAAATTTTCTTTACTAAATCAAAATAGTTTTTAAAAATGCTAGATAATTACCTATAACCCCCTCCCCCCAAAAATGCAATGATAGGAGTACTTTAATGTATATTTTTACTGTTTAAATTTCCAGTGAACAATAGAATGACATTTTATGGGGCCTACACTACTCTAAATTTGCTCAGTAATCGCTGTCCTAGTTACTATTTCAGGGTAGATGAATTTGAGATATCAAACAAATGTTGAATTTGCAGAGAGAGATTGTGGATGGGTTAGCCTATAGGAACCAAGCTAGCAAAAGTAATCTACTGCTTAGATTGAATTGGACTCTCCAACTGGGATTTAAAAATATCAGTCAGTTGCACTTAGAGACATAAAACAATGTGATGTAATCTTAAGACAAGTGTACATCCATGGATTTTCAAAATGGATGGAAGTCATTTTGCCGAACCTCCTCTGACCAGCAATTTATGCCTTGTTCGGTCAACAAGGTTAGAAGTTAAGAGCTTGAACTGGCTTTTTATATTTTGGGGTCCTATGGATATACTCCATAGGAGTATCTGAATATGAATCACATCATAACTTCAAGTTTTTTCCAGAGTACATAATGACAGTCTATGTAACCTCTGTCGCTTACACATAAATCAGTGTCATGCATATAACTTTTTTCAGAGTGCTCCTTTAACAAAGTAAAACGACCATACACAGAAAACAAGGTATTTTTTACTTTGCTCACTCTTATGCTTAAAAGCAGGATGTATCAGCTTTTAAAAGTATTTGCTAATAAATTGTTCTCTTTCGTGGTAGAAAATATCTTAGCATATTAAAAGAAGGAAAAGGGGGAAAAAAAGAAACTGGAGTGTAAATGCAGACTCATAATGTATTCCCGGAAGAATGGACATTTCTCACAGTCTCGTGGACTTTTCTTTCCATAAAGCTGAAAAAAGTAAACAAGGCATTGCGCAGGGGTATACACTGCATGAGGAGGACTCTATAGTACATGACCTACTTCAGGAAAATGTACATTTATCTTGCAAAAATAATCAGGATGCACTATAACTACAAAATAATGAATTATAAGAAGACCTCAGTAGTGCGGAATGCAGTTTCATTGCTGACATGTACATGGTGATATGTTGCGCTACCTGGGGCAGTTCAAAAGCAGCATCTCGATGGGAAGCAGAATTCTGTGAGCTGGAATTTGCAGAGGAATGTTATATAGTCTGCTGACCACCACTTGTTTACTGGCTGGCAGCTGCCCAAGGAGTCCTCAGGCCAAGGTTCCAACAGTTGCAGACTCGTGTGGTTCTTTAATGAGGTGGATTGTGTGTGTTGAAACTTTCTAATAAAATTGTGGGTGATATGGCATAGTAGGCTGCCATAGGCACAGCAGCATTCCTGCTGGCTACATTTTCGCTGTGCTGGGACCCGAGTCTCCGGACCTGCAGCACTCTCGCTTAGGAGGCAGCTTTTTGATGAACACGACGTTAATAACACCTCCCATGGAATGGTTACTGTATCCTAGTCCCATTTAGTATTGTGGGCGTTTTAGACAAAAATGATTGTCTTTAAACATTGTCAAACATTTGGGCTACAGTACTAGGGGTCACAATATGATTTAATCGACTCAGTTAACAAATTACAATTCATATTAAACAATGACGATATGCAGAAACACTGCAGAGAAAAAAAATCTCTGGAAAAAATCTCTCATACAAGGCAGTCTAGACACTAGAGTAGAGACCAATATGTTACAATACATTTTATGTAGTTTAGTACACCTATGTTCTTGTGTTTTTTCCAGCATGCTGTGTTGATAAAGTAAAAAATATATATTTAAAAAAGTTTTTTTTAATCAAATAAATTAAATCTAAATCAGCTTGTTTCATTGTTTTGAAAATAGTAATCATGTAGTACTGAATTGTTATCACAGTGACATTTCAGATATTGCTACATTTAATCGTATCGTGGCAAAGCTTACGATTTACACCCCTGGAAAGTCAGTCATATGTATGCAGTGGGTTTGTCAGGCTCTACAGTCAGATCAACAAGGATGCAGGTAGTCGTTTGGTAGAGTTTTTGTTTCCTTCCAATACAGCATTTTAACTAATAAACTGAATTAATTGAAATAAGAATAACTCATGTATATACTTTAATCTGAAGATTGGTGCAGCCTTAAGCATTTTATGAAAACAATAACAATGTAGGGCTTTGGAAACAGCAAGGCATCTAACCTGCCAGTTTTACAGTGACCTACTTGAGCTTTTGCTGCTTACTGGGGAATTCAGCCCCTCAGCCATTTTTATTTATATTCTACTCGAATTGGATTTGTGTTGTTATCAAACAAATTGGCGTTGGGGACCAAAGCACTGTTTTACAAACCATGTTGGATGGTCCTAAAACCTACAGGCTCCTTGTCCATAGTACATCATGCTACTGATTGGATGAAATTGTTGTCCTGTGTCTGAACTGTGAGTTATTTTCCATTATGGTCTTTTCAGCTGGTTTCATCTGACATTGCTAAATACAAAAAGTGAGCAGGGTACCATTTAAGTGGGAGAAAGAGGAAGAGGGTGTTTGCTTTGGTGCTTTGCAACTTCATAACATAGGTAAAATGTTAATGGCTGCCAACCTACATAGTGTGTAAAATAATCCACTTTGTCTCATCACATCATTGCATACTGTTAAATTATTTTGATCAAGAAATATATTTTGGGCTAATTAACATATTTACTAATTGAAATAAATATTTATTTTCATGCTCACATTCACTGTGAAGTCACTGGCTGTTTTGACAAACAGGCTCTGCATACTGAGCAAAACGAAGTCGCTGTAATAAAAAAAATGTGACAGTGTAAAATGTAGCTATGTTACCCAGTAGACTATATTTTTATAATTCAAAATCCATCTGCACATGAATTTGCAGAAAAAGATTATATGTGTGCAGATAGAAATAATCAAGCACAATGATAAGGAAACAGGAATCGTCATTTAACACATATTCAAGGGAATTATATGATACATTGAGATTATCGTTCATTAACTTAACAATAAGTGTAGGACTGAAGCTTCCTGTCACACTGTCACCAAATACCTGACTTAATGCAGACTGGTTGTCAACAGATGTCTCATTCTAAAAATAATGAAATAATGAATGACACTGGACAAGTTAACTTTTTGTGTGTGACATTTCGATTTTCAGGAGAAGGTAGACGGTGTGGTGTTGCATAACTCCAGCTGGCTAGGATGATGACCAGATGATAATATATAATTACAAGTGTGAGGCCATACATGGGCACAGTTGAAATTCTGCAAATTGCACCAGATACATTTACAATGAATTACTGTGTCACAGTGATGATACTGATAATTAGTATTATTATTATTTTAATAATAGGTTAAGAATGTGTGGTACATTTTTTTTTCTTGAATGCTTTATGTTTATTTGTGAATCTCCGATGCAGCTGTTTAATTTCTTTCCTGTTTTTGTGTCAGAACCTTTCAGGTAGGTCCTCACCCCTTCTGAAATGGACTTACCGTGTGAGGTGTATCTCCTGGTGGGTTTGCTCACCTGCCTGGCCTTGCAGTCCTGGGCGCAGGAGAGGGAATATACAGTTCGAGAGGAGTTGCCGGAGAATGTGCGTATTGGGAACCTTCGCAAAGACCTGGACCTGGCCCTCGACCCAGATGTCAAGCTCTCCTCACCCTTGCAGTTCAAGCCCGTTTACAAGACTGGGGACGTGCCTTTAGTGAGAGTGGAGGCCAGCACAGGGGACATCTTCACCTCCTCCAACCGCATCGACCGTGAGAAGCTCTGCTCTGGCGTCTTCACTGAAAAGCGCTGTTTCTATGAAATCGAGGTGGCTGTGCTGCCCGACGAGATTTTCCGCCTCGTCAAGATCCGCTTTCAGATAGAGGACATCAATGATAATGCCCCACTCTTCCAGTCCACAGTCATCAACATTTCCATTCCAGAGAACACAGCCATTAACTCCCGTTACCCTGTGCCCTCTGCTGTGGACCCAGATGTGGGAATCAATGGGATTCAACACTACGAGCTTGTAAAGGTGAATCTTTTCACCAGTTACTATTTGAAAAATAAGAAATTAAAACAGATACTGATTTCAGCAAATGAATGCATGTCCATCATCTTCAGTGTATTTAAGTATCTTAGGTGTCCTGTGGTACAGCAATGCTGTTTTCTTTTGCAGTTTTTATTTTCAAGACGTCCTTGATGATTTTAGTTAAACTTGTACAGCCTCCAAAGGAGTGAAGGAAGTGTCTCTTTAGATGCTGTTAAAGTCGATCAGCTGACTGGATCTTATTATCTCACGTAGCCAGATATAATTATATTGGCTAAATGGAGCTGGAGCCATCTAGCCCCTGAGAATGATTAGAACCTACAATTTTAGGCTTGAGCATGTGACCTGTCTTTGATCGTTATAGTTTTTGATGCCTTTTATGGTGGACATGTGGGGAATGACAGGAATAAAGAAAATACTTGTGGTATTTCGGTGCTATTATGATGATATTACGCAGTGATTTAATTAGGCCATGAAAATACCTTTCACTGGCAGATTAGTAATAACAATGCCTGGCTGAAAAGTCATCAGCATTATATTTGAGATTCTGACCACCTCAGTATGGTAATCGTAATGTGACTTACTGAGTCCGTGTGGAATAATGCATGATAAATGATATCGTGGTAGCTCTTTAATTGGAAAATATTAATCAGTACTTTGTGCACCACTCAGATTTTCTCACTCATCTGTTAATTGCAGGTTTATGAAAAATAGTGCAATATCCTGAGCAGGGCAACATACGTAATTATAGCTCAAAAATAACAAAACGTGACTTATATTCCATCTAAATGACAAACACAAACAGTACTATAGATATGTCAACTGCTGGCCAGAACAATTAGTGTTGTTTTTTGCTGTATCATGGGTTTTGAAAACACTCCGAAATCCTTACATGCCATAGTAGTATGACTCATGAACTATATTGACATAAATAATAGTATAATCCTTTTATAAAAAGAAGTGATGATAGTCTGATGTGATGCTTTTCCAGAAAAAAGGAGTCAAAAATAATGGAGGAGCAAATGAATAAATAAGTACTATTCCGTCAGAATTTAGCCACTAAATAAATAAATATATCCAACATTACAGTCTGAAGAGCAATTTGTACCTTTTTTCTGAGAATTACGAGAATTCCCCACTTTCTGTGTTTGACTTGATTACCAATTTGCATTTTTAAAGAGGGCTTATCTCTGCCAAGGTCCCTTTGCTGCTCTGCCTTGAATTGATGAGAGACTGACTACAATTGTTTATGCTTGGAAAATAACCAGCATAATGTTCCTCCGAATCACAAAGAAGAAACACCACTATTTTCTCAGCCAGAAAAATAGTAATTTATTTAAGCTTCGCATTTTTGTCAAAATGGGGTAAACCAAGTGGACACGGATGATATTACCAAAGCTCGCATGAAATTAAATTTGCAAATATGTCAAAAATGACACAGTTAGAGGCATATGGATGTAAACTAATACTTATGGTCAAGAAATGTAGGGTATTGAAAAAAAACACGGTTATATTATGTTGTTTTAATGATATAGTAGTCCTCAAAAACAAATAAATAAACAAAGCAAATAAATAAATCTGCCAGAGTCCAAAAAATGTAGAAATGAGCTCTTAAAATCTCATCAGAACATTCATTTAGGACTCTCTTCAATAAGTTAGTTTCCCAGCAGTACTGTGTATACTTGAAACAAATCTTACTATAAAAGTGACAGATTGCTGGAAGAGAAGATCAACAAAACAAATTCTGAAGTATGTGCATGTTGAAGGGGTGGATTTCAAATGAGCCATGTCTTTTGAGGGGAGGGAGGCGAGTCAGGGGAGATGCAGATCTATCTGCAAAGCTCAATGCACAGTGACTATCTTCTCTAGGCTCCTTGTTCTGTCTCAGCATGGTGCTGGAGCGAGTGCCATCAAGTGCCACAGTGGGCTCCATTACTGCTGCAGATTTTCAGCAGCAAGTGTTATAATAAACCCGGAATAAGAATGACAATTTCTAAAAGCTAAAATGGAGAGGGAAAAAATATAAAGAGCACTCGGAGCGGTGGGTCCGATCACTCTGCCTTTGATCTGAGAGTAAGGTGGCATTTATTAAAATCATCTTCTTCTTGTGGCTGCTGAGATGGACGAGACTCCGTGGAAGCACCTGTCGTGCTACCTGGCATGCGGCAACGGTGTCACATAAAAACAGCAAGATCAGCTCAGGCATAGTGACATGATGCATGGGTAAAAACCGAGAGATAACAACAACAACAAAACCAATAATAATAATAAGAAGAATAATAACAATAATAACCTCAGGGCATTGTGTAAGTAGTAGGCTCACTAAAAAATATTGGAATATTGTAATCTATCAATCTATCTATCTATCTACACAATCAAAGTTTATATAGCAAAAATAAAATCTATGTTTTTTATTATTATTTTGCTAATCAGTTTCATTGCCAGATCAGT
>JAODKN010000002.1:22547735-22564012 GCA_026774425.1 Petrocephalus zakoni
AAAAGCAGGTAGTGCATTCATTCACAGTAGCAATATTTATATATTTTACTCAGCTGATAACATTTAGCACGTACATCTGTCAAAACAACTATAATTGAGTTCATTTGTGGCTAGCTAGAAAGGTTGCAGATGCTCTAGAAGAACATTGAAATTCTGAATGATTTACTGTTTATGATCGGGGAACCACCTGGTTCCATGAAATACATACTGTAGCATCTGAAGTCAAACACTTGACTTAAATATACTCAGCATTTTTAAATTAAAATCAGATTTTTTTATTTATGTTTAGCTTGTCGTGTAAACAGTTAATTTAGTGAAGTAATTCTGTATAGTGAGGTTATGGCAATAATCTTTGTAGAAAGTGAATGTTGAATGAATCAATGGGGTACACTGTGGGGATCACATTTTCCCAGCAGTGGGGTACATTTACAACTGCAATAGCATTAGCACAAATTCCAAGATTTCAAGTGGTTACTGTGTTTACCATGCAGTTATAGTAAAACAATCAATACCATTTGGACATTTATTGATGTCAGACAACTGGGATTGGAGAGTGGTAGATCAATAATGGGAAAAATCATACACACACACACACACACACACACATATATATATAGTATACACACATACATATACAGCGCCTTCCACAATTATTGGCACCCCTAGTAAAGATGTGTAAAAAGCCTTAAAACAAATGTATTTTGTATCTAACCTCTTATTTGAGTATATTTATTCATTTGGAAGTAGATGTTTATAACAAAATCACCAGTGCCACAATTATTGGCAACAAGTCCTAAAGCATAAATGTACCTGAAGCATTTTCTTTACTTTTTTTAGTTGGTCAAAGTGTCTAGGAACTTAAAATTAGTAATCCATGACTTTCTGTTTCCATGGGGTATAAATATGACGTGGCACAGAGGCCCATTTCTCTTAGCCACTCTTCAAATTGGGAAAGACGAGAACATGCTATTCAACATGCCACAGATGTGTTGATCTTCATAAGTCAGGAAATGGCTACAAGAAAATAGCTCTCAGAGCAATAATTAAAACGTTTAAAACAACTGGTGCTGTGGCAAACAAGGCTGATGGTAACAAGGATGATAAGGGACGTTAACAAATCTCCAACGTTCACTGCTGGAGAACTGCAGCAAAGAGTGGCATCTTGGGGTCACCAAGTCTCCACAACAACCATTAGATGCTATCTACATGCCAAGAGGTTGTTTGGGAGGCATGAAAGGAAAAAGGCTTTACTGTCCTACGGTCACAAATGTAAACGTGGAGTTTGATAAATGCTACTGGAACTTTAACTGGAACCGTGTGCTATGGTCAGATGAGACTAATATTGAGCTTTTTGGCCGCAAACACAGGTGGGTCTGCCATAAAACAAAGGGTGAACACCTCATGGCCACTTTTAAGTATGGTGGAGGTAGATGTGATGCTGTGGGCCTGTTTCTCTTCCAGTGGCCCTGGGAACCTTGGTAAAGTGCATGGCATTATGAACGCTTTGAAATACCAGGACATTTTAAATGAAAATCTGATGACCTCTACCAGAAAATGGAAAATGGGTCAGTTTTTTAGCAGGATAATGATCCAAAACATATGGCCAAATCAACACAGAAATGGTTCACCAGACACAAAATCTCAGTCCCCAGACATAAATCCCATTGAGAACCTGTGGGGTGAGCTGAAGAGGAGAGTGCATAAGAGAGGACCCAGGACTCTAGAATAATCTAGAGAGATTGTGCAAAAGAGGAATAGTCACAGATCCCTCTCTGTATTCTCAAACCTTGTGAAATGTTATAGGAGACGATTACGTGCTTCTCCTATTGGCAAAAGGGGGCTGTACAAAGCATTAACAGCAGGGGTGCCAATAATTGTGGCACTGGTGGTTTTGTTATAAACAATTTCTTAATGTGGGAGTTATTTCCCAATGAATAAATGCACTCAAATAAGAGGTTATATATATATATCCAAAAACTTGTCCAAAGAGTAGGGATTCAAAATTTTCAGCATCATCATATGGGGATAGTTTACAGAAGTCATTCAAGAGTGATCGTCCTCTGTCTGTTTATAAAGTTCTTCCTACTGTTTCTCGTGTAAACCTATTTTTAATCTCCTTAATGTATGAGATTTCCATAGTCGATTTTTCTTTTAAGTTCTATATTATTTCTAGTGCCAGCAGATCAAGTTTCAGGTTTCAGGGACTTTTGGTGAAATTTGAATGTCTTTATGCAGTTGTCTGCTTGTGCACAGGATGTTGGGGATATTCATGGGCGCCCTGTTTATTATTATTGCGTTATAACAACAAAGGACATTGCACATTACAAGAGCAGGACATAACATAATTTCTTATCACTTAAAAGTATTATTATTTTTTTTGTGCGGTACTGTTAAATCCCTGTAAAACATGGAGGCAATTCAAAATTACTAAGAGATGTCATCCCTTACGGTGGCTTACATGAGCACTGGAAAGAGCAGTTATTTCCTGAATGATCTGCAGTCCACATCAGCCCCTGAATGCCATTTAAGGTGCCCCACAAAAGAGAGTGATGTTTCATTATTCAAATGAGCAAATGCAGCTGTGGTCTGGCAAAGTCATTCAGCTTAGGAGTCTAGGGATAAGCTGCTTTGTTTGTACCATGTTTCTGTGGCTCAAGTCTTTTAAAGGTCAGAATCTGTCACTCTGAGAGGCTGTACATTAACTAAAAAGTGCAGGGTCTAAGATGATCATGTTGAAGTGTAGTCAGAGCAAGCGTTGGCAAGAGTAACTGAAATTATTAAACTCGGTTATGATTCCTTATTCTCAGGACCCAGACCAGGATAAGTAGTTAGTAGCTCTTAGTTGCTTAGTTGCAAGCGTTGGCAAGAGTAACTCAAATTATTAAACTCGGTTATGATTCCTTATTCTCAGGACCCAGACCAGGGTAAGTAGTTAGTAGCTCTTAGTTGCTTAGTTGCAAGCGTTGGCAAGAGTAACTGAAATTATTAAACTCGGTTATGATTCCCTATTCTCAGGACCCAGACCAGGGTAAGTAGTTAGTAGCTCTTAGTTGCTCCTTTTGTTTATCACCATACTGTTTTGAATCTGGTTTTGCCTATTTGTAGCACGACTTTTTAATAAAAGCTAAATCCTGTCTCCAATCTCTTAGCACTGCAGCAGGTCATATATAAACAAAGCAGTGTAGACACATGGATAGAAACTCTAATAATTAACAGTTTAATATTTTGGTTGCTTTTAGATGTTTTTATTTCTTACCAAAAAACTTAATTTCATATAGTTTGCATATATGCTGATTTAGTTGTTATTGCTAATCTTTTTTAAATCGTATGGCCGTTTGCATCTTTAATATGAGTTAGAGAGCAGGTTTGGCTTAAAAAAGATTGTGCTATATGAGTAGGCCGGCCGGGCTTGCTGCCGGGTGGACATTTTCTGAGCCGATCAGAACTCTGAAGTAAATCCATATTTTAAGCGGCAGTCATCGTATTTCCTGGTCCAGTTAGACCATGAAAAGATGCTTTCGCTGGAGCCTTTGCATTTAGTCCGGCTCAGTGCTTCCTTTCTCTTTTTTCATCCTTTCTTTTTTCCGTGTGGCTCGTGTAAGGAATTAATATATTTGACACTTACGTAGTTATTATATAGTTACTTATTTATTCAGCAAGAAATGCTGTTCTGTCTAATCAGCTGTGTTGATTTGGTAAGTCCATAAATTTTCCTTTTTTTCTGGCCCAAGCAAGAGAAGGGTAGTGACACATTTTTCTTCCGGATATTGGAAATGAATAATGCTTATACATTAAAATGTGCCAAATTTTTAATATTTGAAATAAAATAATTTGCCATTTTGAATATGTAATACTTTTGGTGTCATTAAAATATGTAATTTTATTTATTATTTGTTTGTGTGTATGTTACATATAAATCTACCTAGTTAGCCTATTTGTTTTATATTTTTGTGAGTGCTGCCCCCTTTGGAATGTAGTTTAACTGCAGCTGCTTTCGTGGATGGCAGGTGCTGCAGTAGCGTGGTGGCTGTCAAATTTGAAGGGAAGAACGGAATAGAATCAGAGCTGCATGCTGACAGTAGCCAAATGTAACATCTGACCACACATACAGTATTCTTCAAGGAAGTCTAACCAAGAAGTCACTCTAACAGCATAAGCAGAGTGCCTTGAAGAATTCTCTTTTCCTCCTCTCTATAACGATCTTTAAAATATGTATTCACTGATATGGTTCTTTTGTGCACTTAAAGTTAACTATATACACACTGCAGCTTGGTTAATACCTAGAGCTCGGTGAAAATGTAATTTCAATCTCCCTATATGTCTGTCTCTCTATATTACAGGAGACGGCACTGAAACCACCACTCTATGGCACACTCTGTGGCACAGGTACAGCTCGAACCCACAGGATAAAAATCAATCTCTAGCTGCCAATACCTAGAGAGAGAGGAAGGCACAGACTGAAGAGGTGACAAACACACTATACAGGTTCTACAGCCTCAAACAAGACCTAGAGAGACATTTACTTTTTTTTTTTTCCAGAAGAAAAAGGATTAAGAAAAGGAACAACTTGCAGTTACAGACATGTCTTAATGCCTTCTTAGCACATTTAATTTTCTTGGTGATTTTTCAGAAGACTTGAAAGCCATTGTTTTCAGATTTTCTTCTTATTTTTTTTAAATTTTTCTTCATGTGTTAGTTTTCTGGGTTTTAAGGGGTATCTCAAGCCCTAGAAAAGAAAACCAATACAATAGAAAATGATGTGAAGTATGTTTGTGTATATGTATATATATATTTTCCACAGCCATAGTAAAACATCTCTATTGATTTTTTTTTCTTTAGTTTCTAATTTGATTTTTCACTAACTATATAGTTGCTTGATTTGTAATTATTCATTTTCATGGCTTAGACTCTAAGCTTGCTCATACATCAGAAAATTTGAAGCTGTAGGCCTTGAAGCTGCCATCTGGCCTACGTGACTTTGATGTCGCCGCGTAGCCATCATCTCTACTCGATCCTCTCTCCCGCACTCTAGAAGGTTGTTGTACTGCTAATGCACAGCCTGGCTCACATTAGTATGCATGACCTTCTGTAGGAGGTAGCTCCACGCTGCAGTACCTTACAACTGTGCCACTAACTTGCACAGGATGTCATGGGGACATGTAGGTGTAAAAGTAGTTTGATCCATTGAACTAAGCCAGAGTCACAAAGAACTAAAAGCTTAGGTCTTGGACAGCAGATGTTATAGTAAGAAAGTAAAGCAGAACACCTAGTTTATTGTGTCTTTGTAATGTCAAAAAGGTGCTTCATGTTTGTATGTTGTAGCTGCAGATCACCAAAATGAGCTGATTCAACCAATGGGATATATTTTATGAGTTCAAGTGTAAAGCACTGACTCCCAACGGATGTCCTCAGGCAGTGCATAATAAGATGCCGGTTGGCTCTAGAAAAAGGACTGGATTTTGTGCACTTATTTATGCATTTATTTATATTAATGTATTATTTATGTATTTTGACAAAAATATACAAACTATGTTTATTACCAAAAGAGAATTAAGAAGCAGGCTTTATATTGACAGCAATAAATAATGTGAAAGACGGAATTCAAAATCAAAGAATTTGATGCACTTATTACAATATTTGAACCTCAGTTTAAAATCTGTGACTTTTGACTTTCGTAAAAATGTAAGAATGTCATGTAAAAAATCTGGAAAGTATAATGTATATTAGGTTAACTAAAAACAACAACAACAATGAAATCCTTCACCTTTGAGAGACTTGTCCTTCTGGGCCCTTAAATGTAAAGTATGTGCCTGGACAAATGCACATAGATCTTATTTAGGTGATGGAGCTACATTGTTCTGCTGTTAGTAGTAAGTTTACTGTGGCTCAGCGATTGCTTTTGTAGAAAGGCTCAGTGATACAGCTTCAGAATAGTTGTGGGTGGAAATCAACACCTTCCAATTAATAGACTATGAAGTATATAGCTTTGCATAGGAGTAAAAATATGTCCCATTAAGGGATCTGTCACTGTAAATGAAATTTGCGTGGGAAAAAAAAACAAACAAACAGTCAAATGCTTTTTTTTTGTTGTTGTGCAAGGGAGAAGAATAACCCATCATGACTTTTGTTTAATGTGAAGTACAATATGCACCTTAAGGAAGTTTTGTATTTTTTTTTGATTTGCCAATGTATAAAATCATATGAAATGTACATATGGTTTTGTTTATGTATGTTTGGGCTTCTGAAGTTGATTAAAGTCTTTTGCATTGTATGATGTCTTTCCATGAGTCTTTCTTCTTCATGAGCACCCCGTCTCATAGCTTAGCATTCTTCATGTGATTGTATTTTTTTTTTTCATCCTTGGCAATGACATGGTCTTCCGCAGCAAATGCTCCATGATGCCTTTGTTGGCGGCCCATTGGCAAAATAATTAGGAAATGATGTTGTTGTCACAAGTTCAAAATGCCGTAATGAGAGCAATCTGTTAAGGGGCTTATTTGCATTGTTCAGTTGTGTACCATTCATCACTAAATCTCAAGCACCAAGGACTAAGGAAGGAAATCTAGGCTACTTGTCCTGTTTACTCCAAACATTACTGGATTTTGCACAATAATAATAATAATAATAATAATAATAATAATGTATACACATTTATAGTAGACTAAAAGGAGAATTGTCTCTTTTCCAAAAGCTTATGCTAATGCATATAGTCTTTCTAAAATATAGTTTGATCATGTGTTATAGTGCGATACCATAGACGCTTTGCAGCTATGAGAAAGTAAGATGTAATATGCTTGCTAGACACAAGGAACGTACTTTATTTGTGATTAAATTCATGATAAAACACATGATAATTGATATTTCTTTAAAAGCTACTCATACTATGCAGACAAAAGCCATTTATAAGCTGCCAGACAGCCTAAACTTATTTTATTAATAATTTCAAACAGCCTAACGATATCTCAGCAAGATAACATACATCATCTTATGTGAAAAAGGGTATTTTTGTATCATCAGTGAGTTATTGTGAAATATGCTTGTCAGCATACTACTTACTGAACTTTTCTTCTTTACAGCAATGACTAAACTACCATGTCATTCAACACCTCAAAAACGTACATTTGAAGAATAGTCTTTGAATATAAATTTCATTCATTCCTATATTCTTATATACTCCGTGATTCCTATATATATGTATATATATATATATGATCGAATATTCATTCGAATATATATATAATTCATATAATTATCTTACATGACAAAGAAAACTCTTGAAAGGGTGAAGTGCTTTTTTCATACTACCGTTTTATTGAACATATTTAACTTGCTGTCACAGAATAACTCTAAAGTCTTTATTTTCCTTACAATCTGCACTGACATCTCTGAGGATTGTGTGAAATGTAAGGGGGCAAAGTTGGATCAAAGCTCTTTTACAATAGAAGACAAGAGTTTGTGTAGCCAGACTGAATTTCACCTGAGCATTGATTACTTTTCATCCATTATACTTTGAAGTGCTGGTGTGCTGATAATTTTCAGTAATTCTCCGGCATTAAGTATAAAGTCTTTCTTCATTTTAGATTTTAGATATTCAAAGGTCAGCCGACAATGCAGGGAGGCTTGTGGCAGTGACAGCCTTTTCCAGGTTATATTTTCAGCATATTGATCCATAATTTATGAGCTCCCCTGTGTAGGTTTTCAACTAACGGCCTAGGAACAAGATTGCAAATGATCTATTCATCTCTGTGTAATTGCCTGCTGATTAACATGCCCTAGTAGATTTCAGAATGGTAGCAATAGTAAAAATCTTTAATTTCATACCAAATATATTGCAATTGCAAACATCATCAAATTAATTATTTTGAAAGGAAACAGCTAGGGGTGGCATACTAATAAATTTGCGAGTTTAACCCTATTTCTGTTTCCAAAACAAACACACGGGCTGTATTTGAAATATATAAAAGTTAAACTATACACTGTATTTTAACTAAATCAAAGGATAGAGATAAAGATGATGGTGATGGAACGAAGCAATCACAATTATCGGGCTTTATTTGCTCGTGCCTCCTGAGGGTGTAAGTCTTTTTGTTTCATTCCCCAATAACACAGACGAGACTGTTAAGACCGGTTCTAAAACAAAAAAAAAACTCCACCTTATTACCTTCAGATTTCCTGATTTGACATTTTTATATGCCACCCTGTGAGCGTTATACCATTTTAAAGGTGCGGGACCAAACGCTAAAGTGAGCTAATTTACCTTTAAATGTTACACCGTTAAAGTGGATAAGTGGGCCTGTGAGAAAACATCACCCTTTAACACACGTTACTCTGCCTCCTTCTTTGGGGTAGAAATGTTCTTTAAAGCGAATGGTTCCACAATCCGGGGCACAGCTTGATTAAGGAAGCATTCAAAGGCTCTTGCAGTCTTAAAACAATGTGGGCACACATAAGGGGTCATACTGGAGGGCTGCATAATTTGGCATGTGCAGGCTTTGTACAGCGATGCAAGAAAAGGCCCCCACCCCACTATCCCCGAGCATTGTGCCCACAACAATACTCGCAGCCAAGCTGAATAATTCAGACACTCTTCTATTGTGACGCCCTTCTTCTGTGTACTCACATCCTAGAGTGGTTTATGAACCATGGACTTACATTTAAGGAGCACATGAAATGTTTGTATTACGGTGTAGATCATTAAGAAAACAACAACAAATAGTATAACTTTCTAGTATAGCACAGGCAGAAAAAAACTGTAAAAAAAAAGAAAGCCAAGCAATTAAGTTCTAATAAAATTCCCTGGCTTTTCTCTAGTTTCCCCAGGTAAAGCATTTGTTGTTTTTTATTTCTGATGAAAGATTAGTGAAATTATTCCTTTTGAGTCTCAAATTGTTCCCTCTATAATGAAAACTACTAGGTTATTTATTTATTTACTTTAATAAAGGACACCATTGGTCAAACAAAAACCTTCAGTATTTCAGTGCAAAACAGTTCTGCTCATAGAATCAAATATGCATAAAGAAGCTATCTAGCAACATTAAAGCAGTACACGCTTAATTTTCGGAAGACATTACTAATTAATTTGGGGATATCATTCTCGAAATGTATTTACAGTAAATGAATAAAGCACCATTATATCGCAACATTTGTAGGGTGAGACTACAATGCACTACGAGGGTGCTGTGCATGCTGAAATGTACACAACAAATAAATGTGCCTCTATTTCAAATATAACTGTTTCCTAAATATACTTTAATAATGCCTGGCACTACAGAGGGAGCATAGGTGTTATGTTTGAAAATGAAATGTGGAAGCAGCAGAAGACAGACGTCTAACATTTAATTGTATCCATGATGATTTGTTGCACAGAATGTTCGGATGTGATTTTTAAGCAAATAAATGTACCCTGGGTGTTTGTGGGTGTGTGCAGAGTAGGTCTTGAGTAGTGCAAAGCCAGGGGGGGCAGAAATCCTACTGTGCGCCTTGCACACAGCCGCACCGGCTGCCATCCTAATCCCAGTAATCTTGTACAGAATTCATGCTTTACTTTTGCAAAAGAGATTGAGGGGCGATAAGAACCTGGCCCGTTTTGGAATCGCCGGTAATCTGGTTGAGACAGAAGACTCAGGGGTATTTATCCTGTCCTGACATTTGCTGAGGCAGATGGTAGAAGGGGGGGCAGAAATAGCAGAACTTCTTAATCTATCTACAAGGGAGGGGTGGAAAAGAACAGTGGATGATAATAAATGTTGTTTATTTTGCTGCTTGACTTCTTAAGTGCTTTCAGTCAGATTATAGGCTTTCTCGGGGATAATCGGAGGCCTCAGACAATTGCCTTTTCTCTCATCCTAAAACTATCCCCTACCAGTGCGTAAAGCAAGAGGTTTGGAGTGCATGCTGACTCCTAATTCCAGATTAGTCCCATTCCAATACTGCTAAAATTAACTGGCCAGGGTGCTAATCACTGTGCCTCAGACACCTCTTGTTCCTTCGAGGAACAAAACCCATGGAGTGCTGACTTTTAAATCATTTGAAGAGAGCAGTGTCATGCACACATGGGACCAGCAATTTTTCAAATCCAGATGTTGTGTTTCTCGGAGATTGTTTTGATGCGGCTCTGCAGCTGTCTCTGACAGACTACTTTTTTTTTTTTCAAATGTTAAGTGTTTTTCTGAATCATCATTTACCTCAGTTTTTAGTTAGGCCATGGAAAACACTGAAATGAGTTTAATGGCCTTCGTCCAAGTATCGCTCGAGTTCCTGCAGTTACCTTGGCTAATTGTGTTCCCTGGGTGGGTTTCCCCCCACATCCAGGTAAACGGTGACTGTAAATTGTGTTTTTCATGAAATGGCACGGTACAGTATGTGCAGTATGTCCCCACAATGTGGTAAAACCTGTTACTTTTTAGATTGTGGGGACAATTATCAGGTACCCATAAAATAAACTTGAATTCAATAAAAAACCTCTGACTGCAATCAAAAAATTTAAATGGCCAAACGTCTTGTTTTTTGTTTGGTCATTTATGGTTAAGGTTAGGGCTGGATTAAGGTTAAGGTTGTTAGGGATTAGGGTTATGTCCACAGAAATTAAGAGTCCCCACAAAGATATGAATTTAAGAGAGTGTGTGTGTGTGACTGTGAGTGTGTGTATTAGAGTGACTTATGATGGGCCAGTGCACTATGATTTCAGGGATGGGCGTGATAATTACAAACCTAATTAGAGAAGCGGTTATTAAAATTTAATGGATGGATGAGCCTGAAGTGTTTTTCTTTTTTTGCATCTTACAATAAAAAATACTCAAAACCATTTCTTGTTACTAGGTTGACAGTAATACATCTTGCATTATTTAGTATATTACATTATTACTTATTATAAGAATAACTTTGGGGGGAATTTGAGCAATGCTGGATATTAAGCGCCTGGTACGAAGTGCTGTGTGTTCTCACAATTTCATCTTTAATAAAGGGTCGACCAGCATTACCAGTCTGAAACTCAATAATTGTATCAGAAATATGATGATCAACCTAAAAGCGTCTGAGTCAGAAGCTGCAGTGTGCAAAGCGATGCAGTCAGCTGGGGCGTGATTGCAGCTGGCAGCTCGAGGTCTTGCCTACAAATCACCCTCGCATTATCACTTCATGTCTATGGCTCTGCCACGGCCTAAGCTATAAATAAACTGTAAATTAATGTAAATCCATTGAGCAAAGAAGCTATTTTAGCCACCTTGACAAGATCAAAAGATGTGAACATGATCAAGGTATATTGTCAGTGAGGAACGAAGAAAAGAATAAAACGAAACACTCTGCAACTGTATGCCAATTTAACATGCCAAAAAGTAATATAGGTATGCCTTGTTGTTATGTTATCCTTCGTGTTTTACTTTTTTTATTTTTAAGTTTGATAGCAAACTTTCATCCTTCCATCTTCTGAGCAGCATGTCAGTGTTAACTGAGCAGCATGGTAGCATCATGTTTCCATGGTTGCTTTTTGATTCCAGGCTCGATATATATGGGTACTTCTGGTTGCTACCACAGTCAAAAGATATTCATCTAGGCAAACTGGTGTCTGTAAATTGCTGTCTGATGCTTTATGTGAGCATGTGTCCAAGGATAGGCTGGTGTTTCATTCATAGTGTCCCCTGTTGTGTGCCCTGTGCATCCTGGGAATCCAGGCTCACTGTGACTGTGTACTACATAAATACTCTATACCTATATGTCTGTGCAGAACCTTAATTCATATCTATGACTGGGTTATCGAAAGATGTTCATATTTAAAAGAAGTGGTTAAGTGGATTAAGAACTGCCTTAGAATTGCTAGTAAGGCATTTCAATCCTCAGTCAAGCAAATCTTTTGTTATAGATGATTATGTTTTTCTTTGTTCTTGTTGACAACAAAGTGAGATGAATGCACTCCAGGTGAACCGTCTCTATTTTAAATGGAAATAAATATGATTCATCTTGAACTAAGTGTAACATAAAAGATTAGTAAAGTGCAATAATAATGCAACGGATAATAATGCAATTAGGGAATAATTATTAGAATAGCATCTATAATTATTTGCATGCATTTACAGATGCGGTTGGAAGGACGTCATAATGAGTGATAATTTTCAGTTGCTGTTAAATGATGCTGTTACATAAATTGATTTAATCCCTTTATACAAATATCAGAAAGGCACCTACTCTGCACACTATTCACTTATAATCAACCCAGTCCAACCTTTCAAGTAAGAAGTCAAAACAAAGACATCAGTCTACAGTGTTGGGAACGTTCTTTTGATATGTAATAGGTCACAGATTACTAGTTACCCTGTTAAAATGCAATAAGTAATGTCATTTTTATTACTTCATCAAAGTAATGTAACATAATATTTGATTACTTTTTATTACTTTCCTAATGGATGTTTTAAACTGGGCAATAATGCTGGAAAGTTCCAACAGCTTTGCTGAGTTATCTGGAAATATGCCAAGAAAAGGCATTTCTACACTGCAAAAAGATGCAAAAGGAATGAATGTCAAAATGAACGTTATATTCTATAGATAAGCTTTTTTTTGTTTTTGTTTTAACCAAAAACAATATATTCAGATGTAACCTTTTTGTAATCACCTTTTTTGTCATCATTTTTTTTTTATTTTTCTCAGTAACTATTTCAGATTGCAATTACATTTATTTTGTAATTTCATTAACCAGTTACTCCCCAGCAGTCAGAATATTTTCGGAGCGCTAAACTGATAATAACACACAAATTGGGTTATATACTAAACAACAGATACAAAAATCTAGAAAATTGTATGAATGTTCAAGGCAGGTCAAGTAATAAAGAGGAATTTATAATGAAATAATTATAATAAGTCAGGTGATAATGGAAAATAAGAACCAAAAACTGAGTAACTAACTTTTATTTGTGTAAAACAGTTTATTCTGCTATATCTCACAACACATTAAAAAGTTAAATGGGACAAGACTGCCATTCTGCGTGTTGAATTGCTGAAGCTACAAGACAGATTGTGTAGAGTTTAACTTGAGTTTAAGTATTCAGTTGAGTTGCGGGGATGGGGTGTGACAGAAAGGAATGGAAACTTTCAAACAATTTCACCGCATTTATCAGCACTGAGATTAGCCCTGATGATGAGTTCCCTTTTCCTGTAGACAATGTCTGTCAATTCTATTTCTTTGTGCCACAGACTTCCATGGATAAAAATATAGGCAAATATCATATGTTAGGTGATTAAATAAGTACCTGGAGGAACAGCTGAATCAATCTCTTTTGCAATCTCTAAGTTTTTCCATAATTTTGACCACTAGTGTATGAATCACCTTATTTGGTTATGCAATCCACAGTAAAGGGAATTTTGTAAAATTGTAACTTCAGTGATTTTTCTGTGCCATAACGGTTAAATATATGATGCTTTTGATGATTTCAGATGTTGCAATTTATTATACAATGAAGCAAGCATAATTATAATATGCTTTTTTACACGTGCACTCAACATACATAAATACATACAATACAAATAATCATATTTATGAATGACTCATAACTATCTAAAATTTTGAAAAATCCATTTTTATTAACAGACAGGGTTACATAGTGGAAAGCTCGCTGCCGCACTGCAATACAGTTATCGTTGAATAATATCAGGGATTGTTTATGTTGTTCATAAGACAGGTTGTCTGTGGTTAGCCGACAAACTGCTTGCTAGATGTTAAACAAAAGTCTTATCAATGTTCAGAGCATGTCACCGGCTCAGGACCGTGCCTGTGTCCAGGCTGACCTCCTAGAGCCCTACTGAAAGTGATACACAGCATCAGTGACATTTCTCTGTCCTGTATGTACTGACCCTGGTGACTGATGCCTGGGATGCCATCTAAAAACTCATATTATTCTGCCCTTTTTGATCTCTGCTGACAATACACGAGACAGCTCAGCCTCCCATGGCACATTCTGTAGTCTGATGTCATGGCTCCCCTTTAAGACCAAAACACATCTTCGTTGCTGTTGATTAGTGAAGGTCAACAGTAACATGTGACTGAAGCATATGCTGTAAAGCTGCAACATTTCACTGCAGGATATTGCTGTAAAGCAATACTGTAAACGTCTCAGAAAATGCGTTTGTTAGAATGTCAGTCTGTGCTCTACAGTTAATTTCACATCTGAACTTATAAGTTATGCAATTAATATTTAATTATAAAGCCTTGAAAGTTAAATGCCTTTGTAATTAGGAGCACATGTTCTGTGTGCTAATGTGAGATCAAACCTCCTTTGGACCATGATGTTTTTCAGTGTAGAATTTCTACCCATTACAGATTACGAGAACATGCTTCTTTATTCACAAGGAGGTAATGCATTTTTAGTACTAATACATAACAATACAATGACATGTTTTTTATAGTAATGTAGACGTAAGGGTAATAGTACTTGATGGGGCACAGACACTTACAGTAGTAATAGACCAGTTACTACTGAAGTACAAATCATGAACAAATCATGAACAAATATAGCCGGTACTTGAGATAAAAGATGCATCATGATTCATTAATGATTAACAAACATGAGATCAGTATTTTACTTGTGTTATCCTTACTTGTTCCTTCTGTGGTTCCTTAGTAGTTCCTTCGCTGGTTCACAAAGATTTACAGAATTAAAAGATATAGTAACTGCTTGAGATAAAACATGCATCACGATTCATTAATGATGAAATACCATGAGATGCATATTTCACATGTGTCATTCATTATTTGTTCCTTCAGTAGATCACAAACTTTTACAGAATTAACAGATTAACAGATATAGTAACAAATATAGTGACTGCTTGAGATAAAACATGCATCACGATTCATTAATGATGAATTGGTAGTTTCTGGATAATTTAGAGTTAAGTAATTACTTAATACTATATTATTTGTGCTCTGTCAAGTTAAGTGTTACTAATGAAAGTAATGCAATATTGGCAAGAGTGTTTAGACTTGGCCTTATTTATTAAGCAGTGGTCTGCCACATTGTGGCTCAGTTTCTCTTGTTCCTAAACACTTTCACTTTGCAATAATACTACTTAAAGTTGACCGTGCAATATCTAGCAGGGAAGTATTTCAGGAATTGACTTATTGCAAAGGTGACATCCTATCACAGTACGATTCTTGAATTCACTGAGCTCTTCAGAGGGACCCATTCTTTAAGAAATATTTGTAAACCTGATTGCATGGCTAGGTGCTTAATTTATGCACCTGTGGTAATGAATCTGAATGAAACACCTGTATTCCATTATTATTAAATTGGAACGTGTGTCCCAATACTTTTATCCATATAGTGTACATTGAGGGGACTGAAATCACTCCCCTGCTAGGTATATGTGGAGTTTGCATGTTCTCCTAGTGTTGCACAGGCTTACACTTGTAGGTCTACTACATGCAGATAGGCTAACTGGCGTTGTCTAAAGAGTATGATTGTCTGTGTGAATGTGCTTTTGTGATGAACTGGCATGTTACCAAGGGATAGACTCCAGGCACCCTGTGACCTGGACCAAGATAAGCAGTTATGGTATGGATGGATGGATGGCAGTCAGGCAGATGCTGAACCAGGGGGTCCCCTGCGGTAATATTTTGTGATGGGGAAGGCGAGATTTTGCATGATCAATGGTTATCTGCAAAGGGCAGATGGAATCGCAAAAGGGGGCCACTTTCAATCGTTTGGGCGAAAGGGCTAAGGTGCCCACAGCCCCCCCCCCCTCTACAAAGGCCTGCTGACTAGTCTGAAGACATATAATTTGGAGCAATATAGACATTCCTTTCTAATGCTAGGAAACTTACTGTTTATCTGTTTTATTTCACACTTAATTTTTTCTTCATCTTTCCTTTCAAATGTCAAAAGTGCTAAATGCATTAACATATGCTTAAGGCAATGAATGCTGAAACAAAACCTTATGACATTTTTGAGTGTGAGTGTGTGTGCATGAGTGTGCATGCTTGTTTCTGTTTTGTGGTAGAATTATTTGAGCACAAAGCAGGATCATAATGGCAAAATATTACAGAAAAGATGATTCAATTTGACTAGGTCTTGCTGTCAGCTCTCATAAACTTGAGTATTGGTGTGGCCATCAAAAATTAATTCATGCTGTGTTAATAATTAAGAAACAGGGTCAGAGAGGAGAGAGTTACTATTCAGATTTAGAATAAACTTATTTCAAATTTAGCCTGTCATTGATCTTTTGTTTGTATTAAGAAATATGGACATTTTATTAGGTTATAGCATTTGAACAACACAATGAATGTGGGAAATCAG
>JAODKN010000002.1:22569644-22581478 GCA_026774425.1 Petrocephalus zakoni
TCTATCTATCTATCTATCTATCTATCTATCTATTCTATCTATCTATCTATCTATCTATCTATCTATCTATCTATCTATCATCTGATCAGCCTGTCTGTCTAATTCACCTCTTAAAAGGTCTTAAAATGCCATTATAAATTGGAAAGAAATTGAAAAAATATATATCTGTTGCAGAACAGAATGTATAGGCTGTTCAGAACAGAAAATGCTTCTCATCCATCCATGAATATCTAATTTATCAATTCTGTACAAAGGCATAGCGTGAATGGCGAGAAACATATTATGTGACAGGAATAATTCTTTATAGCCTGAAGTTGCCTGAGGTGGGTATTTCTACTTTGCAACCCAGCTTTCTTGTCACACAGGAGTCTAGTGGTAGGCTACCTGGTACTTCCCTGCTAGGTGAACCGGCACAAAATAACCTAACAGAAGAAGAACACACTGTAATGTTTACATGACTCTTGTCTTTGATACTATCCTGCTAGAGCGATAGACATATTATGAACAGACGTGGAGAGAAGGCCTTTTTAACGAATGTATGCAAAAATTCAAGACTAACCATAGCATAGGCTATCCTAGGCTTCAGCCTAGGGCTCCTGTGAAATGATGGAACTTCTCGAAATTGTCCAATCATTCTGCCATTCTCCCTCTGACTAATTGCCGAATTTCACCAACAGCAGTCCCCCCCCCCCCCGATCGGTAAGTCTCACCACTGGCACCCTGTGCTTTGATTACCTTATTATTAATCTTATCATCTTTAAATCCTTCTCGTTTATCTTTCGGCTCCTTAAAAATTACACTTCACTTTTCGCTTTTGCAAAGTGAAACTGTGAAAAGAAAAGAGATTTAAAAATACACCTCGGTGGACCTTGAGTAAAATGAATGGAATTAACTTGACCGTGTTTTCATCCTGAGCATATTGTACACTTACAGACAGTCATGGCACTTAACTATGCTCTTAATTATCTCAAGGTAATTAGAAAGAAAAATGTTTTTTTTTTTTCATAACCAGTTTCCAAGGGTTAGGTATTTGATTCTTGCTGCTTTGGCTCTGCAGTATAATGAGTCTGCAGCCCAATTAAGTATATCTCTCTTTTATTTCCATTTATCATTTGTATGGTAATTTTGTTTTAATAATCAATATTTCTGATCACTTTTTAAAGAAACTAACAGTGCAAAAATCAGTCATACAAATTTAATCTGTAGGCTTTTGTTTCCTCTTAGGCTGGGTGCCTGCGGAGATGATATTTTTAGTAATTACCCTGACATTACATTTTGTGAAAAAAAAAAGATTTTTGAATATAATTGTAATACTTTATGACATACATTAAATCACTGTTTTATTTTTGTGTCTATATTATAGAGATATTGCATTAAGGTATGTGCATATTTTTATCTGCTACTGTGGTGCTTTAGTACATTTTACAATGCAGCTCATATTACTAATGTTAATTATGGAAAGAAAAATTGCTGCAAATTTCCTAGCAGCAACTTACTGCAGACCCTTGTTTTGTGAAAAAAAAGTCTATGTTGTTAACATGAGTCTAACTTTACTGCAGCAGTTGTCTAATTAACTTATTTTGGACCTGCAGTTCCTTAACTGAATGTGAAAAGATATTAGAAATTGCGTACATTTGAAAACACGGGCCTATACCAGATCTTCTTTTTCATCCTAGTGCTTTGGCAATTTCAAACATGTAGGCTCTTTATAGTGAGTACTTAAGTACCGTCATTGATTATTATGGGTGGATGCTCAGCAATAGCAAATTCGCCGTTCCAAAGAGCATCTCTGCGTATTAGTGGTAACTAATTGCATTGCCTCGGGAAGATGAATGGCGCCAGATGAAATGGCTCAAGCCCCAGCTCTGCTGAAGACAAGTGCGTCTTATAGCTCGTCTCTGGCCGGAATCTGATGTTGTCAACTAAGTGATTTTTTGGCAACTTCTATTTCTTGTCAAGTTCAACCCTACAAAACATTTATCTTGGTGTTCATATCTTACACCTTAAATAATATTGCCTTCAGTACATAACTCACTATTTTGTTTTACGATAATGTTGGTTTGTGTGGATAGGGCCTCAATGACAAGCTTACAGTATTAGTGGAATCACTAGTTTTGAGCATAAGGTGCACTGCGAAGTTTTGGTTGGTCTGCGGAGTGCATCATAAATCAGAGATCATGAAAACAATCAGAGAAAAAGATCAAATATTTATTTTTCACTTTCTCTGTGGGGTTAATTTATCAGTTTAATCACTGAAATAGTTCTCTACATTAAAGTTACCAATGGTAACTTCATTTAAAACATGTTCTGAGTAATTTTGTAACTATGACGTTGGAGTTTATGATCACCTCAATTTGGGCATTTGTAACTTATTCAGAGAATTGTATAAATTGTGGTTTTCCTTCCTGTCCAAAGTAACTTTGCAGATGGAGTTTATTCCATTACACCATTTCACTGAGCTATAATAGTATATGCTGCATTGTTCATCGGCATTCATTTATACAGTAGCATGTTTATTGGTTTGAAAACATAAATCTGCATTATTTTTTGTTCTATTAAGCCTAAAAAATTCTTTGCCGGAAGTATGTCTCCAGATTGTCACTGTATACTAGGGGAGATACCCCATGGTTAAAAAAATCGCGTATATCTGAAACACAAAAAGAAGGAATATGTTGTGACCTTCCAAAACAGATGCTGGCCAAACATAACATAAGGGCAAGTGTCCCAAAGCAAACAAACATTCCTTATGACCTTTTCTGTCAACATTGTAACCTTTTTTCGCTCGGATATAAACACACACTGTGTTTGAGAGGGTTTTAAGCAGCAATTAACAGCACCATTATAACTGACCTTGTTCCATCAAAGGTTGCTCCTTAGGAGGACTTACTGCTTTGAATATATGCACACACACACACACATGTGCCTATATTAACATAGTCACTACATACACTACCTAGGCACTCGGTGGTTAGTGGAACTGTCCAAGGGGAAGGAACAAAAGTACTACCCACATTTCAGCACTCTTCTGCAACACAAGTCATGGTTTCCATGGTGATGCATAACCTCAGTTCTGCTTTTTATTAACTTTGCCAGCCACTGACAACATGAATGGAACAGAAGAAAATGGGATGAACATTGCCAGGTGACCTATGCAGGATGTCAAGATGGAAACCCAGGAACTTTGATCCAGTGGTGTAGGGGAACCTTTTAGCTAGGATAGAACAGCCCAATGGGATGGCAGTTTGGAGGACTTTATGTCAGTATCATTAAGGTGGTTTGGGGTTACAGGGGGAGACTATCCAGCAGGAAATGCTTTTTTTTACCTTTATTTGATGATGAACACAGGATTAGAAATGTCCAGGACAATGGGCATAAAATTTCACAAGGTGGATACTTACGGTTTTATTAAAATAATAAACGAATAGCTAAGAATATTTGATGGAATGTAAACATATGTTTGGTATGTAATACTAATATTTGTGAAGGATTCTGCATACATATCCAGGCAACAGAATGAAAATGAAAAATGGGGCAAAAGGCCAGAGCTGGAGGTCTGCGTTTCTCTGCTGATGATGTTTAGAACCGTGAGGATTTTTAACCATGACAGCTCATGACAATGTAGGGAATGCAATTTATCATTTTCTGATGATGAAACCATGGATGAAGCTTTTTTCATTGTTCAGGTGTTGCTCGTCTGTAGAGTGGAGGGAAAGCAGTATTTTGAGCTGAAATAGGTCTTTTGGGTCTGTTTTTTCCGCTTTGTATTAGGATCGTTAACCTTATGCCATTGAGCTAAAAAGCAAGTGAGTTCCATTAAAATACATTATAGATGAAGACTAGTGATTGTGCACCATTGACTTCTCATCTTTCAATGGTCAGGTAACATTAATTTCAACATAACGGAAATGTTCTTCTTCATTAAATATGTAAATTATTTTTGATAAATTACATGAATACTATTATATACATTGTTGCTTGGATGCTCATTGTTTTCATGGTTTAGCGTTTAATTTATAAATTATATTTAAAAAAAAATACATTTAGGGAGTGTATTTTTCACCTTCTGCTTTGTGATTAAAGCACTCTATATTTTTTTTCTTAAATACAGTTTTAAGCTGACCAGTGCGTGCACTTCTTTTCTGCTGAGTGACGTAGGAGAGTCCATATCGAACTTCACAGAGCAGTTCTTTAAGCCTCGCTATCTACGGCTCCAGTCAGCAGTCCCCATCCCTGCCTTGTCTGTGAGCCTGTCTTCATCCCTCCCTTTTCCTCTGGCCACACTGTTTTCCCAGGGCCACAAAATCATATCTACGGAGAATAAAAAATGTGTACTTAGTCTTTTAAACAATTAGGCCTTAACCTGTCAAAATGACAGGTACACCTCAAATCCCTAAATGCAGTTTTGGAGCAGTTTGCAGTGCGCTGAATCAACACGGGACCATTCTGTCAGTCGGCATAGTAGTGGAGAAGGAATAAGTAGGACATTTAATTCCAGCAGACACTGATTATCTGAGTCTTTTTCCAAATCATTTAAGCCAGGGTGTCTGTCACTGCCTCCCTCCAAGTTAGTATCCTAGTAGCCAAGAAATATCGCTAAAGAGAAGTAGCCGTTCATTAATACATAATGATGGTAAGCATCATCGTAACGTTAGCTACAATGCACACTTAAGGAACATATAAACAGGGCGATCTTTTGCTAACACTGTCTTCCTAATGGGGGCAGTACTCCTCTGGAGACCAGGGTTCTAGTCTTTGCCCCAGTATGTGTGGCTTCCACCTTCTCGCCCTGCCATTATGGGGCTTCCTCCAGGGCCTCAGGTCTCCCCTTGCATTCCCAAACTGTTGTTGAATCGTACTTAGGTGTAAATGTTTTTCTGTGAATGGCGTGACGGTGCCCTGCCATGGGTTGGTGTCTCCCTGGCGCCATTTCCTGTCTTACGGCTGTAGCTTCCGGGATGGGCTCCGGATGCCTCCGGATTGTACACAGGACAAGCGGGAAAGGAAAATGAACGGATTGTCTCTTCCTAAGAACCATAGCGATTACGTTATCTTTGTGTTCAATCTTACAAATATCCTCTTCATCTTTTGCATCTTCATACTGCCATTTATGGTGAGAATTGCAGTGGCATCTTCAACATGTGAAAGGACACTTTTAATGCTCTTCAGCGTTACTATGAGTTTGGCAATCTTAATTAAATATACAGTAACCACTGTTGAATTTTTATTTCATAAAACAGGAAAAAAAAAAAAGAAAAATGTTCTTGGATAGAACCATAATCTTGTGAAAAAACTCGTCCCAAACGAGTTCTGTATTCTATTGTCTATCAAGTGAGTATAAAATATGTATCATGGGAGCACCTTTTGTTTGAACAATCTCTTCAAACAATGCTGGAATAAAAAAAAATGTGTTGTTAGTTATAACAATATAGAACACAGATAGCAGAAGACAACACAGATTTCATAGTTTTTAATTGTAGTCTTATCTAGTTTACAGATGTCTTGTGAATCCCCTTCTGGCCGAGACATACTGACCATATCCCAAACGGAAACACTAGTTAATACTGCCAAAGGTTGACTTTTCAGGTACATTTGATTATGGAACTGTGCTATTAGGAATATTGCTTTTACTGATGATATCTTGACATTTTCTTGATTTCTAAATAATATTGTGATACCTTTCTAAATAAGAATGCGATATTCATATTCCAGATAACACGAAGGTTTATATGGTTACACATTACTTAGGGGTGCTCTATGACAGTTGCATGATACCAAGTTGCAGTGGACAGCCAACATAACTTGTCATAAGCACCTTTATATAGGTTCCAACTTTTGTGGCTGTCATAAATGCTGACAAAGGGACTACCTGTGTCAAGTTCCCTATGTCAGCACTTACGACCACAAAAGCCACAAAAGTTGGAACAAACCTTTATAAAAGCTTATGACAAGTTATGTTAGCTGTCATGAAGGGCTTATGTTGCTGTCATGTAGCTGCCATAGAGCACCCTTAAGTAAAGTGTAACCGTTAGTATACTTATAGCCTTATAGTGTTGAAAGAGTGGTTGAAAGGTGGGTGGATGGAAGTAATATCTATTTTTACATGTACAGTATATACCAAATAGTTACGTTAATCATTATCACGTTTAATGATGATAACATCACCCATCCATCTTCTACAACAAAATGAAATAAAAAATTTAAAAAATTGTAGAATATGCTAATAAAAGAAAAAAAAATGATTACCTTGGAGTTAAACTAAGTGGGCTGTGTGAATTAGCAGTCACACACATACTTGGGTCGGCATCATTGGGGGGCATTTGCATGCCCTGCCCCCCCCCCCCCCCCCATCACGACCCACAAAGGACATAATCTGTTATTTAATTGCAGTGTTCTTTTCTAATAAAGGAGATCATCATAAAACAAGTAATCCCCCCACACCAACTTTTACCTTTACCTGTGGCTGGGTGCTATGTTGATATATTTTCGAGACGAGATATTGAATGACACAATACCCTTTATATCAGGGGTGGGCTGAAAGAGCCGCTGTGTATGCAGGTTTCTGCTGCAGCTCCCTATTAAGGTTACTAATTACAGGACTGATTGGTTAAAGAGTCGTCACACCTGGGTTTGAACAACTGGCCTAAAGGTCATCCCAAAAACCTGCGTACACACCTGCCCTTTGCGGATAAGATTGGGCACTCCTGATTTATGAATTATTGTGCATTAAAATTATGGCTTTATTGAAGATTTTTTAAAAGAAACCAATAGTATTCTTTCCTGTGTCGGCCAAGCACATTGGTTATGATGTTGTACAAGTTAGCGTCTCATGGAGAAAATGAAGGGAAAGGCAAAGAATCATCATTACTTTGTTCATTTTGGTTAAAATATTGACTAGTGGCTCACCCGTAAAAAATAATGTAACTTGCAATATTTGTTTTATTTTGTTGAAAAGTAATAACTGAAAATGAGGGTTGAAAATGAGGGCACTTTCCGTGGTTGTCAGGCTTCTGTTTTTAGAGCCATCTGCCAAATAGGCTTTAGATTTAGATTTTAGTTTTGTTGCTCATACTGTAAGTATTTACCTTCTGTTTTAAGAGCAGGTGTCATAAACTGACTATTACTGCTGTCTCTAGACAGTGAAGTGATAAGGTTTTATGTTGATGTAGTTTTATTTGAATCATGTAACACGGATATAGGCATTTATTTTTCTTTATTTTGAGGCTGTTTGCTATAATGAAAATGTCTGTACTGAATAGTTGTATTTTCAAACAGGGAAGGACAACCTATATTCGCATTTCATTTTGAACACATTGTTTTAATAGATGTATTTGTGACGGGTCTCATATGGCTTCGATTTAGACGATTAGAAGATTTAGACCACTTCATAGAAAAAATTGAGATAGGGCTATTGTGTATCGCTATTCTTCCTATAAATGTAGAGATATGGTTTGGGGGCCACATCGCCCAGACCTACACGTGTTACCGCCCCACGTGAAAACCTTGGACTTGTCCGTCAGATTTGTTCTGGTGCTGGCATTGCCGTTCTATCACAATCTGGAATATAGATTATACATAGCTGGTCTGGCGATCACAGCGACACCTGTGAGAATGTCTGCAGACTGTATTTCGGAGTGGGGATACACTGGTGTTTGCCAGCTCTCTCCATTTGCAACTAATAAGCAATTATTCATATGTGCCTTTGCTAAGGGATCTCATCAAATGGGATATTATGGGAAGAGTCGTAACAGACTCTGAGGAAGAATTAACTGACATACACTGCATATATTTTGGTGAGTTTTACTGTAAGTGCATTAAGAACAAAAAACAAAATGGAACAGGATGAATTCTGGATAAGTATAAATTGAAGTATAAACATTTTCCCATTTTTTAAGTTTCTGCCATACTGATCTCGGGTTTTAATTGGGTAGGATATACTGTAGGATACTGTTATATTACATTTCAATGGACCAGTTGTGATCACACTATAAGAATATATGAGGTTCATTCCTGCAGTTTCACTAAGGGAGACTAATAATAAGGAAACGTCGTACTTGTGCTTTGTTTTGCATTCCAGCTGGATAAATTAATTCCGCAGCTATAAGTATGCATTGGCTTTTTTTAGGAACATTAATTTTCTCAAAGCTCGTGGCTGTTTTAAGTTTTTCCGCACCAATCACTTCTAGATTGCTCAGTAAAAAAAAAAAATTGTTGACTAAACTGGGATGCTTTGAAGGAGAAAGATTGCAGTGGATTGATTTGCTGTCCGCCCATGGACCTGTAAAGTGTTTATAGTAAGAGGACGAGCTGGGTAGTGGAGAGGTATAAGAAAGGTGTTAGGCTATACAGACTCCACTGGACATACACAGAGTTTAATGAAGGTAATCAAGGATATTGCTGGGCAGTGAAGCTTGACTTCCAGTCCCGGGTAAGACGGTTTGTGTTGAGGAAACACAGTTCAGTGCACAGAGATGAACCTTTAAGGAAAATCACTCACTATCACCATACAAACCAATTCTGTTTCTTGTTCACAAAGAATCTCTTGTGGATATGGCAATTCCCTAAGAATCACGTCAACATTGATTACCCGCAAAGGCAAGGCAATACCACAGATGTCATAAGTGTTTTGCTTTTGAGCTATAATACATTATGTGCTGCAGTCGGATTCAGTACCTGTAGACCAAGAAAAATTCAGTTTTTGACTATGTCCTTAGCATAATTTAACCATAGGGATATAATTTTGTCAGCTATAAATGCAGTCAAGCTTAAATGTAGTGTAGCCTTTATAAAAAAAAATATATATATATATAATTGATTGATTAACAATTGGGTTTTTCCTTTCATTTTTCTAACCAGCCTGTTTGCATTTCCTGTCTAGCCTTACCATGACCTTTCATTTACTTGACTTGATAGACTCTAAGTTAATAGGGTATTTAAAAAGAGCAGAAGATCCATCCAGAAAACACAGTATTAGATTTTTGTTGCATACATGTTATACTGTATATGCTCAAGTTTGGTTTGATGGAATTTCGTGTTTGCTTGCAGTTTGAGGTAGGGGCAGTTTTGCAAGTGCACAGCAGTGTGAATATAGGCAGCGTGTCATTTTTAGGTTAATATACATATATGTATCACACCTTTCTCTATACTCTCAGCAGTATAAGTAGCATACTTGATATTTTAGTAAACCCTACCAGATTTGAACTGTATGCAGCATTCTTTAGGGAAGATTTACAGTAGCTTGCTAAAGTCATCCCGCGTTATTAATGATATTTTCAGTTACTTAGTTACCATCTTCCTTTAAATATCTTCTGTCTCATAGCTAATTCTTGTATTATACTGTATGCCTGAGAACCATGAAATGTGACTGTTTACTTTATTTCTAAACTTGTGAGAGATATATGTATAACAGAGACCACTTTCATATAAAATTAATTGAAAAAGCTTTACATTAACTGCACTTTAATAATGCTTTCATTATGCATTCATAAGCAGCATATAAGTGTACCTTAACGTCCTAGCATACACAGAACAACAAAGTGAATGTGATTACCTTAACATTTATTAAGAACAACTACTTAACAACTACCTTATTGATACCAAAACAACTTTAATAAATGTTAAAAACATAATATGATTATTCAGTTTTAATTTCTGTTATTAACATGAAGTGTTTTTAATTAATGTATATGAAAGCTTTTAATATTTGTTAGGATGTTAAGTATATTTCTATGCTGCTTACAGACATTCTATGAGTACATCCTGAACGCATTATGAATTAATGTTCTACTAATCTATAATTAAGGAATTATGAAGAAACAATTAATGTAAAGTGGTACCAACTAATTAAGATAATTTTATGCAATTTTTGCTGTCTTGAAAGCTTACGTGATTATACTTGTTTCAATAAAAAAAAATAATAAAAGGGATTTATTTTCAAAGACATATCCTGCACATTTTTAAGTTGTTTATCAAGTTTATCAAGAATCGTACAATTTTCTCAAAATTTAAACTATATCCTAAGGGGACAATATGGGAAATGAGGAGTTTGTTTACATATGATATATTACATACACAAATGACCCAAAACATTATGACCCATGTGAAGTGAATAATGTTAACTATCTTGTAAAAAGATGTGTCAAAATCTGGGATATATCAGACAGTAAGCTAACATTCAGAACTCATAGTAGATAGTAGAACTGGATAAGGGTGAAAATCTGAGTGACTTTGAGAAGGGTCAAATCATTATGGCCAGACAATTACATGATATATTAAACACTTTATTTAAAAATAGGCTTTGTGTTAATGATTTTGCTACACTGTAGGCTAATGTAACTGTTGTAAGTTTAAGGTAGGCTAGGCTAGGCGTTATAGGTGTTTATTAGGTTAGGTGTGCTGTACTAAAATGCATTTCCGCTGTACGATAGGTTACTTGGTACGTAAACCCATTATAACCTGAGGAGCGGCTGTACCTGCTGAGAGTAGTCTGAGACTGGAAAAGCCATGAACCAGTTACGGGGTTGTTGGGGCAGTCAAGACTTGTCGATGCGAGATGTCAGTGTTGGCTATCATGTCTGGCACAAACCAAAATACGGGTTACTGTGTCACAAATGGCAGATAATTATGATGATGGTCATGAAAGTAGTGTCATAACTCACAGTGCATGGAGCCCTGTTACAGATCTCACTCTCCATATCACATGTTGCAACAGAAGATGGGATTCATCGGAGTAGGCAACCTTGGCCCATTGCTCCAAGGCATGCCAGCATTATTTGCCCTTTGTACAATAGTAGCATTCCTTAGGTTCATACCAGACAGGAAAACCATACTGTATATATAAAATAAAACCAAAACACTACATAAAATCTGTATTTTCACAAACATACTTACAGATATACACTGTACTGTTTTGACTTTATCTTTGAATTCTGGGATTCTGTGCACAACCTGAACTCTCACATTGTTTAGAACCAAGAAGGAATATTATATGTCCCTATTAAAATCAATGCTCATACTATTCTCCCATTTGGGTAACAAAATATTGGACGTGTTAACTCAATCACAGGAAAAATAATGCGTTATGCGCCATGCTAACGTGATACATTTCACAACCATAATATTTATATATCTATGCATATATTGTGTATGCATTCTGTGCATTTTTTCAAAGAAAGTAATTGGAAATTGGAAACTTCAGGGGCAGAAATATTTCAAAAATGTGCAACTTCTTCAAGCTTTTCCTTTATCAAAACATTCTCTGTGCAAAAAACAGTCAAAACAGTCTCAAGGCACATTACTGCGCAGCCGCTTGCTGTTCCATAACTGACTTATTCTGGGGCAAAACATGACAGGTGTAGAGGGCCAAGTTCTCTTCTTTTTCTCTTCACTGACAACTATCCTCTAATTATATGCAAAGGAAATGCAGCTCACACTCTTACAGAAGATTCGCTCTACAGAGGTAAATCTGTAGTTCATTCATTTCAACCTTCTCAACTTTCTTTTCATTCCAAGCGATGAATGAAACAATATCCTCACACTTGAAATCACCTCCCACTCTCTTGTTGCATACAGATCAGTGATGAGAAATGTCAGCATAGAGTTGTAGCATGCCCCAAAGACTGGTGTTACACCAGCACTAACAAGAGTGGAATATTGGAATTGAATGAACAATAAGGAAATAGTAAATAATATCTATGGATTAATTCTTTTATTCATTCATTTGATTTATTTTCTCAAGCTGCTTGGTGTTACCTCATAATAGAGTTCATTAAAATAACAATAGGTGACTCTTAGCAACACATTAATAACATTTATTAAATACAGTATGTATCACATAT
>JAODKN010000002.1:22596269-22616341 GCA_026774425.1 Petrocephalus zakoni
GTTAAGTTCTCCCCAAGCGAGCTTGATGGGCCGAATGGCCTCCTCTCGTTTGTATATTTCTTATGTTCTTATGTAACATTAATGTACCCCCATTGGAAAAAAAAGGTATTTTTCTGTACCTTAAAAGGTACAATTACCTACAGCTATATGGTACAATTGTCACAGAGCCTTGAGGGCACAGCCCCACTGACAAGGAAAGCTACAAATTGGTATTCTGTTTTTGGACAGTGTATTTGTATATGTCTTTTTGAAAGCTCCCTCTTCATCTATATCCAGCCATACATTTTCCAAAACCACTGGTCCTATTCAGGGTTGTGGGGGGTCTGGAGCCTGTCCCAGACGCCCCAGGCACAAGGGCACGACCCTGGATGGGGCGCTAACCCATTTCAGGGCACCACTTCACATATATGTGAAACGATGTCACACAATATACAGTGAGGGAACATATCCACTATAACCAAAAATTATGAGGGTGAACAATATAATGTAAATACGTAACAATGTATTAATATCAAAGCTTTAATAAGGACTAGGGCCTCCTTTACCTAGCAGAGCACATTCAGTCCTTCCTTGAATGCTATAAGCCTGTACTCTGCATATTTGGATTTTGAACAAATATTCAGAAAGAATAGCCCCAGTATCCTTAAAGGATGAAATTTGCTGTTCACTGATGCTTAGATCTGGTGGATGGGGAGGCCACAGAAGGTAATTGACTTCCTTCTGGCGCTCATGAAACCACAATTGAGCTTATATACAGTACAGTACATATGGGGGCATTATCATCTTGTAATATGGGGACATCATAAGAGAACAGTGTTTGCACCATAAGGTAACTGGTCCTGTAAAATGGCCTAATGTAACATGGCTGTAATATTACCACGCAATCACTGGACCAAATGACTCCCCCAAGATGGCTGATCATACCAACAAATGCTGCTGGTTGAAGGTATGCTTTGGAGTGTAAACACATCAGTACAGGTATGTAGAAAACGGGGGGAACGATGACTCATCTAACCATATAACATTTTTTCAATTACTCAGGGGCCAGGGTTTTGTGTCCCATAGTCCAGGTTATGAATCTTTGTGCACTGGTCTTAGATACAGGCAGTTTTTGTAAAGACTTGCCATAAATTTTAGCTTTGTCAAGCTCATAATATATAGGTTTCTTTTTTTGAGTCTGGGTCACAGAGGTGCTGATTCAGGTTTATGGAAATTTTTGAAACGGTACTTTTATGGTGTTTAGCAGATATCCTGTTAAATGTCAGAGAGCCTCGATTCCTAGACACTATTCATCTTTGCCAATGCAATGTGTCTGTGTTTGGGAAATTCTTTAATCATTTTTAAGATCACTCACTGAATAATTTTGTAGATTTTGTGACTGATTCATGTGCAGTCAGTCACTCTTTGGAACCAGAAACATTATTGCATTGTGGTGATTGTCAGACCTCCTTCAAGCTGAAACGTACTAAGAACTGGCTTTCAAGCCTATTTCAAGCTTTTAAATGTCACCATTGTAGCTGAATTTGTCTTGTGCTCTACTTACTTCAAAGTTAAACGTATTTTTCATTTGGCACTTCTGTTATTTTGGCCACCCTCGTCCTCTTTCCGGTAGCATGTGATACCAAAAACTCACCCTACTTACTTACCTTGTTAAAATTTAGAGAAATATATTGAATGTAGCAGTCTTTCACATTTGCAGCGGCTACCAAATCTTAAAATATGACTGCTTCTTTTGCAGAATCGGGGGCAGCATCCAGATGCATCATTCACTTCCATCCAACCCACATGTCCACATAAGGTGAGTCTTTTTAAATCGGTCTCACGCAATTATTTGAAATATAATGAAGCGCATGACAGATTCATTTATTAAAACAATGTACAGAAAAGCTAATAGTACATAATAAAACTCGTTTTCGAAGAAAAAAAAATTAAAAAACGAACAAAAGGGAATCTTCCAGACGGAAGACTTTTTCATTAATTGCCTATTCAGTTACAAATCATGAATGGTTGTGTTTCTTTTATTTAAAATATTTTTAGTTTTCTCACTGCATGCTTTGAAGCCCTTGGATATAATATATCACTGATCAAAAACACAAGTAGTAAGTTTTGGGTCCTCAAGCAGCACATCTACTTCACACGACTTTGCACGCACACATTTGGTGTGAGCACGAGATAGAAAGACTGAGAGCCCTGGGTACCGGGCTTGTGATAGCTACTGTAGCTACTTTGCTTTACAAAAAGAACGTTCTTTGCAAAAAGAAATATGGATATAAGAAGCTTTTTAAAAATAAAAAAGGCACAGAGGCGCTGGCGAGGCTTGAGGACATGGAGGAAGAGTTATCTCCTGTTACCCTGACAGCTTGATCTGCAAGTTCAGGTTTGTGAAGACGTGGGCTTGCTTGCTAGCTAGCTGATGTAGCTCAGTGGTTCCCAAACGTTTTTTTGAAACTAGGCTCAGCATTTATAAAAACAAGTATTTTCACAGCAAACCTTTGCATGTAATTAAGTATCATAACTTTAATTTTAAAACACACACCAGCTCCCAAGGCAGTTCAGTGTGCAATAGCACAGTCTGAAAACCACTGGCCTAGCTAGGTGGGATGCGCCCGAATACTAACATATTATTCAGAAACACACCAATAATGGACTGAAAACAAATTTTTTTTTTTTCTGGAAAAAAATCTGCTCCATGACTATGTTTCTTCAAATCGATGGCCACAAACTTCAGTTTGAAACGCAGAACTTTGATTTCACAATTTTTTTAATTTACTACAAATTCAACAGTGATTGCTATTTTCTGTAGTTGACCCACCAAGCTAGTGCACAACAGGCAGTGGGCTGAGAGCTGATCTTCCCCAGCTGTCACTCTGGAAAACTTGCATGGAGGGGGAGAAGATGTGACTTTTTTTCTGGTACCAGAACCTTTTTCTGGGACCTGAAACTCTTGTCACGTTCACCCAGCAGGAACTTCGCCTGTTTATAGTTCCTCTGAGGCTGAACCATTTTTTAGTACCTTTATAATGCAGTACAAAGCATCCTTATTGCTTATACTGGCCCTCATAATGCGTTATGAAGGCATCTGTAGTGCATTATAAGTGAGATCTTCATAAACCATTCATAATGCATAACACACATGGCTATATGTGTTATGCCTTTTGATAAATATTTATAGCTTTATGAATGCATTTTTATTACTTTATGAACGCATTATTAATAGTTATGATTTATAAATTACTAAAAACATGGCCTTGATTAAAGTTCTACAAAACTTTCTGATTGTACCGTGTCCCCCTGCTAAGGGGGGCAGGGGGTTCAGACAGTCCACAAAATATAATTTAAAGTACAACAGTTGCAATGAAAATGAATATTTGGTTACAAAATGCAATTTTAATGGAATTCCTAGTTAGTAGCTACTATTGGCAAGGAGACCGGGGATAATTGTTGAACACGGTCAGTTGTTAACTACACTTTAGATACACAAAAAGTCAGATCAAAAGAAGTGATATTTTGGGTTAATTGATTTTTTGACAATTTATCAGTGAAATTTTTGACGAGGGACATCTACATTTTATCACCAAGATTACAAAATACTTGAAGAGAGTCGTTTTTGAAAATATCATCAAAATAAATTATGCTGTGATATAATGTGTGGACAGTATAAAAAATATGAAAGTATCAAAAATGAGATACCGCCCAAACCTAAACTTACCCCATTCATCAATTGTTTCACGCTCCCTAAAACCTTAAATATAAGTACTTCAATGATGCCGAACACGGACTCACTATGACTCTCTGAAGACCAAAACCTGCAATGTACAAAAACAGAATTTGGGACACGGAGATTAATAAAGTACAACCTCAATTATTATTCTAACTTGTTAGCTATCTAGCCAGATAGCTATCAGTCAGGGGTACCGCTGGAGATTTTGGGCCCCATGGAAGCACATCATATTGGGCCCCCAACCCAGACCAATCCAATAATGGTCGAAATTCTTTAGGGCTCCTGTCAGTCATTCAGCTACTCGTTGCTTCTTCACAAATTGAGTTCACTAGCATTAGTCTACGTGCCAACCTATTTGTTTCCTTTCCAGATGTCAATACAAATTGGAAGTTGTGCCAGCTCACCTCGGTTATCAATGCTTTGCAACATTTGCATTCTCCAGTGTGCACAGAAGCTCCTTATAGTTTATGTACACAACTTGGCCGACATGAGGGGGTGTATATATTTTAATTAACATGAGTAAGTCAGTTTTAGGGGGTGGCATGGTGGTGCTGTGTATGTCACTGTTGCCTCACACCTCTGGGACCATGTGTGTGGAGTTTGCATCGTGCCATCGTGGGGTTTCTTCTGGATACTCCCCACAGTTTCCCCCCACAGTCCAAAAAGATGTTCCGGGATAAATTCCAGGCCCCCCGCGATGACTTGCAATCATATCTCAATATAGTTACAGTACTTAAAACTTTTAGAAAGACTTGCCAGTGGCTCTGAAAACTGCTTTGTATGAATGTGTTAATGTGCCATATTGCAGCTAAGGTGCAAAAGTCCTGTCAAAATGTTCACATCTTCACATTTTCTGGTTGATTAGCGGGCCAGCAGAAGAGGCATTTTTATGTGAACTAGAGTGAAACTGGCTGTGTGTCATGTCTAAGAGTCCATAAGAAAGCTGCTTGCAATGATACTGTCCGTTGATGTTGGCCAGCAGGCTAAAGGTCCTAAAAACACTTGTGTGATGTTGCCAGGTTGCAACGTTGGATCTGCTCAAGCTGCTTGAACTATACAACATGACACTGCTTAACTGGAGAAGCCATTAAAAAGACAATCAGTTTAGTTCTGAGCTAGTCGACACAAAGGATGAGGCTCTAATTGCTAACTCGTCCTTCATATGAACCTGAGCTGGTCCTGTTAAGATCACCTCTAATGAGATATTCAGAACAATACCGCTGTGGACCAAATCACCAGCGCAGTACTCAGCTTAGCAGATATTGCCCTTGAAAAATAAGGGAGCAATACAATATCTCCTCAACTATCGGGCTCATCTGGAAACAACTGAGCTGTACTGGTGCACTGAAAAGATGGCGGTGATTTGCAATTATGTTAGAGGTGGTGTGCAGGCAGCAGAACATAATCTCTTTCTGGTCGACTCACTTAACTGACCATGATCCATAAAGACCGTTACACAAAAAGTAATAGGCTAATGGAGTAATTTGATATGTCACTAGGCAGAGAATGCAAGAACAAAGAGTAAATGCAAAGATACGGCAGAATAATGAATATATCTTGTAAGCCTCTGTAGAAACAAGTCGTTACATGTAAAGACGAACAATAAGAAATGACACTGGATTTGTATCTATTTAGATTTCGTACATCAGCTGACTGTCTTTCCGCAAGTCAGCAGTATGAACAGATGCGGAAGCGACATAGAGATTCAGTATAAGTGTCTGTAATTGTGTGCAGTGTTTCTCCACACGTGGGCCAGATCCTGCAGTGCCGGGACTGGAGTGAATATGATTAAGCTGCAGTCCAAGTGGGCCGGCAGCTTGGTCCCCCCGTGGGCCTCTGTCTCCATAGCGATTCAACTCCAAAGGCCATCCATTAAATCCAGAGATCCCCTGGGGCCGGGCCATTGTTAAACTCCTTCATAACAACACCCATTATGTGCACTGTATTTCTAGTTTGTAATTCATTTATTCCGGCCGTCCAACATGGGTCACGAGTAGAGTCAGGAGAGGCAGGATTCAACTGATGTTCCATCTTGTTTCCTCATCAAGGTGAAAAAAAGCACTAACCCAGAACCACAGTTAGACAAGCTTGACAGGTCCTAATAATGGTAATGATTTTTTAGGGGGGAAAAGGCTTTCATTTTTTCATTAGGACATAAGGCAAGAGAAAGCTGGAATGTGTATTCCATTTATACAACTTCAGGGCCGGCACAAGAAAAAGAGGCAGATGGAAGCCTGATTGATCCCTGTCTCCCTGTGAGTGGAGTATGCTGGACCTTGGCACAGTCAAAGCAGCTTAAAGTGGTACAAGAAACATTCCATGCCATGCTCCTCTGGGAGGGGATCTCTGCATCCATGTCACTGCGCTTCTCTGCCTCTCTTCCGACTACCCACAGAGCCACGCGTTAAAATGCACCATGCGGGGAGCACTGCAGAGATATCTTGTTATGTGCACTGCTGCAGTGATTACAAATCCCCGTGGCGTGGAAACAAGAGGTCAGCCATGTTGTAATTAAGGTTACAACATTGTTAAACTGGAGGTGGCAGTTCTCAGTCTTTCAGCTGCCTCACGCCACGCAGTTCTTCTACGCTTGATCCTAGAGAAGGCGAGACACCAGCTTTAAGGACTCCCGCGGTGTCACATACGGCATCTTCAGCCACATAGCTGTGCAAAAAGAAGGGATAAAAAAAACGTGGCGTGACGAAGGGTATTGTTGACCTCTGGGTTTGAGTCCTGCACTGCGGCCATTACGTGTTAACACAGCACGCCTGTGTCAGACATTAAAAGGTGCGCTCTATCACCAGCCAGTTCTGCCATACGTGTGGACACATGACGGCTTTCCACCTTATTGGCTTGTTTCGATCACACAATCACTCGCCAGTCCCATTTGGCTGCTGTGTTACTCCTCACATGTCTGCACCTTGTCTGACATTGCTCTCCTATAGGTTTATCAAGTGCAGTGTCCAGGGGAATCACTAAGAACAAGAATCTTTTTGCAGTGAGATATCCAGATGTTCTGGGGCATTGGTGCGACATTGTTAGATATGAATAGGGTTGAAAGTGGTTTTTATTTATTTATTTGTTTATTTATGTATGGTTCCCCCAAGCTAATATTGTGGTTCAATCGCTAATTGCAGTTATCGATCCTGCTCTCTCTCTCTCTCTCTCTCTCTCTCTGTCAATCACACATGGCTGATTCCATAGATTATCATCTTACAGCTGCTACTATCTATTAAAGTCATAGAGTTATGGGAAAAAAATTAAGCTTTGGAATTGAGAACATGAAAAATATTCAGACGGGCCAACACAAAGTAATGGTAAATAAATGGTCAATAAATCCTGAGATATGGAACTGGAAAACTTAAATGGATAATTAACGGAAGGGCGAGGGAAGAGGAGGAAGCAGGATGACTGTGCGATCCCTTTCGGGGCTTTATTACGCACAGCAGTGCAGAGCGACACGTAACAATCACGAGACTTCAGTGACAGGACTGGGGAAACAGACTTGAACGCGGACTGAAATACACCATTGACGACACATACTGTAGACAGGAGACAGCTGGGAAACACCGGGACTCCGCACGAGGGCAGCGAGGGGGCGTGGCACACAGGAGGATCGGACGGGAGGGACGTGACAGAAAAGCACCAGAATCTCCAGATTTTTTTCCCCGAAATCCTCACATAAATTTTAATGACTGACATTATGGTTTTTGTGCCTTAATTCTAAATTGTTATAGTGTAATCAAAATGCATGAGGAGAGATGCGTGCATGCCATGGCAAAAACAGATATATTGTGATACTTGGCAGACAACGTTCTGACTCGTGACTAAGTTGTCATATCTTACAGCTATTAAAGCAGTGAAGGCTTCTTCCCTTTTGAGTAGGCATCTACCTAAATTAGATATGTAATTAGCAGGTAGCATTAGGTGACTACACTTCATTTTGCAGGTCAAGTCTATCACTGTTTATATACTGTCTTTTTTCTATGGCACAAGCTCATAAGACAACTACAGAACCTGCTTGTCAGGCAAACAATCAGATTAATGATAAATTCCAAAAGGTCATAATGAAAATAACGTTATCTCTTGAAGTGCATTTTCCATTTGGATTCAGAGATGTAAAATAATTACCATTATTAATTTACTAATATGCTGTTTGCTGATGCTTGCGGCAATGAGAATATCTTGAGCATGCATTATTTTGATAAGAACTTTTACGCTGCATGGCATTATTTTGAAGATTCTTAATTCAAAGCAGCATGTAGCATTTTCACAATTTTTCTATTAACTAACCTTACTGATGTATAACTGAATACAAATAACATAATACAAATTATTAACATGGTTTTACTGCATATTTTTAGGCTTCCTTATTGTTATCGTTGCAGTTGTGAAATTGTAGATATTACATATTTTTACAACCAGTATCAGTGTGAAGTGGAGGAGGAGTATTTAAATGAAAGGAATGAGAACCAGGCTGCTGGGCACAATTAGAAGTCAAAATTCATCTTGATTTTCATTTTGTTAACATGTGTTATGCAACAGTTGAGGCATTCCTTTTATGCTTTTCTAAACTGTGAAATATACTCAATGAAAATTCTGGCTGCCTTAGAATCTGGTATTTTTGTTTGCAACTTAAAAGCTGCTACATTCTGCTAATTACTTGGCCTCATCCTTCATCGGGTCATTTTTTTTCTGCTGTAATTGGTTTCTTTACAAACCCATTAGTAGTGACCAGCTCTGTCTGTTTATAGAGATGTTCCTCGCAAGGTGTTCAGGTTGCTTTTGACCCAATGATCAAAGGATGTCTAAACCATGATTTTACAAGCACTAACACATTCTGATTTATGTCTCTGTAGATAGATTAGATTTTCTCTTTTTGTCACAATACACAATCCGATGTTTCATAGCTTTTGATGTGTTTACTACTATCAGCAGTGGCAATGGCGACTTTTATGTGCATCTTTTAACTGTCGCTGTTTGAAAGTGAAGTAGAATAAAAAAAGATCACTAGTCATTTCATAGTCAAAAGCTGAATTGTGATCTACAGAAGGACCGCAACTCTTACGTATATTTTGAGGTCAAAATTCTTTGGTTTGTCCCTGAGGAAACGACATTTAGGATATTTTACATAATCCCTCATATAATTTTATTTAAATTGATCGATAACACTGGTTTCAAAACTATTATTTCACCTTGAGTTACCCAAGGTGTTCCATGTACTTGTGGAGTTAAAAAAAAGATCGGCTTAAATATTAGTTGGCCTTGCTAATCACAACATTAAGTTGATTCAAATAAAAATAAGAACGATTAAACTCACACTGAAACAAACATTTAAAAATCAGATGAAATATATGTGGAACAGAGCAAAGATACAAAAGAGGAATGAGGAAATGCATGAGCAAAGATGTCTCCCCATCTATATAAGGTATCCATTTCTTCTTGATCCTGGCAGGCTTAGTGTATTCAGGAAGCAAACAGTACCAGGCAGAGAGCTCTCTGAATGCCAGTCCACTGCAGGATACACACTCACGCAATGCAGAACGTGAAGTTATGGCTAAAAATAAAATTATAAGGATACGAAAAAAAGTAATAGCATAGTATCTCCCTATATGGTTATAAAAAGATAATCACTGAAAATCTTGCATCAAATGCTTAAACAGGCAAGCTGTGTTGGTTTTTCATTGTAAATGGATTTTGATGCACTGGAATACAGCTCAATGTGTTCTTTGGCCTTGTGCCCTGTGCTTTCTGGAGTAGGGTCCAGGCTCGCTACGACCCCAAGCAGAATAAGGAGTTGGAGGCTGGATGGGAGTTGGAGGATGTTAGGAGAATTACAGAGAAAAAGGAACATATCATAATCAGCAGTTACCATATGAATGCCAGACCCTCACTACAAATAAATAAAAATCAAAAAATGTATTTAATTATTCAGCAATGGAAATGGGCTTTAAATTACAACTGAAATTCCTGGGATTACCTTTCTTGCTTAGGTCCCTTTTTACTAATCTGTAACGCTGCATTTTCACCTTGCTCAGGATGTTCTTGTTATAACATGAATAAGTTCTGAGTCCCTTTTGCACAAATATACAGCACAAAAGAGGGCAGGATAAAAAAAGCCCTAATGAAGAAATAATGATATGAATTGCAATATTAAATTGAAGGTGTCGTGGAGCTACAATGTATTAAACTGATGAAATGGGCAAAAAGATGAACAAACTGGCAGTGCTCTAATAGTTGCACAGCACAGGACCTCTGCCTTTTTGTCATTGTACTCCTGTCTACTCAGCCTTATGAATGAAAACTTATAAAACATATAATTTCATTGATGGCTAATTCTCCAGGAACAGAAAACAAATATAATAATACAGACAGATTAAATATATAAGACATATGAGGAACAACCTTTCTGCTCTAAATCGCATATGCCAAAACAGCTAGCAAACATTATTTGAGCTACCATATGGTGGTATTAGCCTCCAAATACAGTGTATTCCTAAGACTTAAAGAAATAAGCTCTGCATTTTGTATTTATGTGGTTGCACATCCTTTATATAAAAGATAAAGCAACTTCCACTAAATCTTTTGCAGTGCATGAAAATAAATTTGTTTGGGCGTTTTCCCGCAAAATCTCGTGCATTACTCATTTTTTGCCAGGTTGAGTAAGTGTGGATAGTTTAGTTTTCCTTGTAAGCCTAATAGTACCAAAGGGATGCTTCTCACACTGATGCAACCTTTTTCTCCCTTCAGAGTGCTATTACTCATTTTGTACTGTAAGGACTGTAATTATTGGAGTACTATTCTTATACCTGCTGGTCTTCCCCCAGAGAGCCGAAGGATAGACCAAATAGTCTAGTTTGCCACTTTGTTGATACCAGTTTCAGACTAGACTAAGTGCTGCAGTTTGCGATATTACAAGGAATTTATGACTTCTAAAATACCTCTCTAACCTCTCACAGGGGTAATAACTATCAGAAGGGCAGAGTTACTTGCATTAGTAGGTCAATGATTACAGCAATATATGCATTCGGCAGAGGACGATGACGGCATGCTTGTTCTTTCCAAAAATTTTTAACAGTTCTTTGCATTTTTATGTGTGTGTGTGTTTCTGTGTTTCTGTGTGGTCATGTATCTATTACATTTTGGCGACCTAATGTCTCCAAAATGTGATACAAATCTACAAAGCAGGGACCATTTTTTCTGTCCCCACAAAAGGATAACTCAATTTAACAAAAATCTATGACTGTGATCAAAAAAGTAAAAATGCCAAAATCCATGTATTTTGTTTGGTTTCTCATGGTCACGGCTGGGTAGGGGTTAAGATTGTCATTGTTGGGATTTGGGTTTTTCCCATAGTAATGAAGGAACAGTCCCCACATAGCTATGAATTCAAACGTCTGTGGTGTGTGTGTATAATTTTGCACACACATATCATATATATCAACAGCTTTAAAAATGACATCTGATGCAGATATCACTTGCATTTGTCATTGTTAATATTTCCTTGCTGTGCTGAAAGCTGAAAAGAAAATGCTTTTCATGATGGGATTAATTGCCCAAAGAGAAGGGAGGGGAGCACTCATTTTCCACTTAACCTTTAGAAATTAATGCAATATTTAAATACCCTGATGATAGCTGCATTTCACTGTTCCTTATGCTTGCCTTTGTTACTAATGTGGGAACAGCTGTCTCCAAGAACTCTATCGCAACAATGCCCAGCTACATCACAGCATCGAGCCATTTATTCACAGTAATTTTAGGGTTGCAGAAACTGGTGCGAAAAAGGATATTTTTATATGTTCTCATATTCCACAGTTGTTTTTATTAAGCTATACATCACAGAGTATAACAATATAGCGTCTACTGCCCAAACTATTATAGTGCTATTCCAGATGTTTTCACATTACATTTCGAGCAATATTTATTTAAACATGAACTGATCTTTAGGAAAATATATTTTATCCTTTATTTGAAAACCTAGTTACAGGTCTTTTGCAGAGGTGAGTAAGTGAGAGAATAAATATGAGAAGCAATCCATGTAAATTCGGTACAAAAGGCAATTTATTGCTATATTATATACAGTTATAGAAGAAATTGTTGTTTTATGGTAGAGGTTATAATATAGAGACATCATGAAGGCAGATTCGGTACGTGCTATTGCAGCTTATTCCTCAGCATCAGGGAATTATTTAGCACAGTGGACTTCAAGGTAAAGCGCCGTGCAGAACAGAAGTACAAACAGCTTGCTTACTCTCATAAATGTGACAATATGCCATCAGGCCTTCTTCGGAATGCAGTTGGCCCATGCAAATATATTTGATCATCTTTTGAATTTGGTACTGTGACTTGCTATATTGGAAGTCTGAGCTTTGCAATGCAGCATTTGTTCTGTATAGCAGGGATTCAACAGCATGATATAATTGAACATTTTAGTTATACGCATATGCCTTTCTGAAAATATATGCTCTACTTTGTTATACCTGTACACCTGCTCGTTCATGTAGGTATTTAATCAGCCAATCATGTGGGAGCCACTCAGTGTATGGAATCATACAGACTTGGCTCAAAAGCAGCACGTAATGGTCAGATCAAACATTGGAGTGGGGGAAAATGTGATATAAGTGACTATAATCATGCCATGATTATTTGGACCAGGCCGGGTGGTTTTACTTTTTCAGAAATTGCTGATATCCTGGGATTTTCACACACAAAATTCTGTAGCGAATACACAGAATGGTGCAGAAAAAAAAGACAATACACAAAACAAAAAACATCAATTGGCCAGCAGTTCTGTGATGGGAGGGCAGAGGAGAATGACCAGACTGGTTTTACCTGACAGGAAAGGTACAGTAACTCGAATGATGATTCGTCACAACACAGAATCTGAATGCACAAGTCGAACCTACAACAGCAGAAGACTGCATCATGCTTGACTTCTGTCAGCTTACAACATGAAAGTGAGGCTATAGTGGGCCCAGGCTCACCGAAACTGGACGTCTGAAAACGGGAAAAAAAAGAAAAATGTTGCCTCATCTGACGAACCTCGATTTCTATGTGTAGATGGAAGGGTCAGAATTTGGAGTAAACAGCATGAATCCATAGGCTCAATCTGTCTTCTGTGACCAGTTTAGGTTCCTTAATTTAAATGCCTCGGCCTATTTGAGTGTTATTCTATCTTCTAATGGATACTTCCAGCAAAATAATACTATCACATATCATCCCCAACTGGATCCTCCCCAGTCACCAGATCTGAATTCAGCAGAACAGCAATGTGGTACAACAGGAGATTTGCAGCATGCACATGCAGCAGACAGACATGCAGCATTTACCTGATGCAATCATGCCAATTTAGACCAGTATCAACATGCAATATGCATCAATGAACCAATACATTGTGATCACCCCTACACGGTGTGAATAATTTTGACTGTGTTGTTAGAAACAGAGCATGTGAAGGTCTGGAATGTATTAAATGGTAAGCCACCGATTGGTTGATGTGTTGAGTGTAGAAGAACTGGGCAGAGGTGAAACCCAAGTGACTTTGATAAGGGCCAAATTGTTATCGGCAGACGGCTGCGTCAGCGCATCTCCAAAGCTGCAATGATTACGGTCAGATGTGGTGAGTACTTACTTAGAGTGGAAAAAAAACGAGGCAAAACCATGATCCACTGACAGGGTGTTGGGCAGCAAAAACTTGCAATGCAATTGATTCAAGGCTGTCCTGTCTGGCAGAAACCAGCATGATTTTATGATAAAAATTGTATTGTGTCAAGGGAGTAATATGTCCTGACCTACATAAATAAATAGATTTAGTATAATGTTAGTATAATAATAAATTTAGTATAATGTTTATTTATTGGATTGTCTTATTTGGGGTGTTCGTATATCGTTTCAGGACAAAGTACTTATTCAAAACATGTTTGTAAAGACTGTCAAAGCTCAAAGAGCTTGGATTTATGTTGAGTTGTATCTAATAATATAGGCTATGCTTTTCTTATAATTTTTTTTCCTTTTAAACCACTGTATGGATTAGCAAGTACAGTAGCAAGTAACCTTGGGATGTTAAAAAAGGTATTACTTAATAATGCTTTTCAGTATACACAGACACAAAAGATCTATACATATCTGTATATTTTGTGAAATAAAAATGAACAGTAAAATAGGGCTGGAGGCTGTGCAATAAGCACCAGGGCTTTAGATAATTGGCAAAACATTTGCTTTGACGCAGGACGTTTACTCATGCCCACAATTTGGTCAGGAGAGGAGTAGTACGCCTATAATATTAATGAAATGTGTTCTGTGACACCAAAAATACATATAGAATAAAAGATAATATTATTTGTAACAAAATTTAAATCTGATGACTTTACTTGTGGTTGGATTGAACAAACTACTACTACTACTACTATTACTACTAGTCCTACTACTACTACTACTACTACTACTACTACTAATAATAATAATAATAATAATAATCAGTATCCTTATCATACTGCTTCTCCTGGTGATGTCAAGCAGGTGAGACCAGATCTCCCTTACCAAAGTGAGAAAGTGTAGTTCATTCTGTGGGATATTCCGAAGTTCCCAAACCAGCTCGGTGATGTACTGTAAGACCTCCAGCGTGTCCTGGGTCTGGCCTGGAACCTCCACCCAGTGGGATGTGCCTCCAGTAGCTCCAGTGGGAGCCATCCTAATGAGATGTCTGAATCACCTCATGTGCCTCCTGTTGAAGAGCAGTGGCTCTGTGGAGAATGGTCCTGGGAACCCTGCAGAGAAACCTCATTTCTGTTGATTGAACTCCTGACCTTGGTCTTTCGGTCATCACCAACTGCTCTGACCTGGTGAGGATAGGGACGTGGACTGACTGGTAACTCATGAGCTTCCACTCATGTCCGGTAATGGGTCTTAGGAATGCTGCCTGTCTGCCTCTTGACCACTGCTCTTTGTGGAAGCTGCAATGATAAAGGCTTTGAGCGTGGTCCATTCTGATTCAATAGCACTGGTGTAATTTAGCATGCTGGAGTTGAACATTGACCTCTGGTCTTGGGCACTCTGGTCCAAAGGATCCTTATGACTATCCTTGTGTTTGAATATGGTGTTTATGATAAATAAATCATGACTTTAACAGAAGTTCAATATCCACTAGCGCTTAAATCCAGGAGGTTATTCATCACAGTTACGCCCTTCCTGCCATCTCATCATTACCCATCTTTGCACTGCCATCTCCCAGTAAGACCACAGAGTCCAGGAAGCAGGCACTTTCTCTAAAAGAGCTTGGAACTTCAAACAGCTGTATTCATACAGTAGTTGTGTAGAAGCAGTCGTCTTCTCCATTGGGAAAAGTCCAGCTGAATTTCCCTCAGCCTGGGGCCATTGAGCTCTCCCAAATTCGCCTGAGGTAGCAGAATGGACTCCTTCATAGAAGAGACCACACACTCGATCAATTTGTCTCGTTCCAGGGCTCACACTGTACATGGAGATAAGGCCGACGTTATCTAGCTAACACTGTGATTCTCCCACACTGGCTCATGGTCCATCGCCGTTACCTGATCCCAGTCAGGCTGTACTTGCATAGCCAGGTTTTTATTTCTTGGGGCCTTTGTTTGATTTTAATTTGTCTGTGCTCGCTTATAGATCTGATTACCGCTATACCACTGGAGCAACCGGACACTTTCAACCATACTAAGGTTAAAAGGTCATTGTGGTTATTTTGTTAGAGTAAATAAATATAAACAAACAAACAAATAAATAATAATAATGATATAAAGCAAATAAATTCCTATATATCACTTATACATCAACAGCACTTTATGGAAGTTTTTGTTGGACAATCCACAAATATGCATGTACCCTGCCTAAGCCAGATGGTATGCAAGTTTGGTCTTAATAATCAGCAAACAATAAATAAGTCAGGTTTTACCCACAATGCAGCAGTACACCCAGAGGTAAATGAATTGCATTTCTTTGCCTCTGCAGTCGTTCGTTTAAAAGCGTATAATGAACAGCTTGGAGTGCATTGACCCTCTTATACCACGGTTATTACACATTTGGCTTGCACATTTGTACCTAAGGACTGGCCTTTGGGCTTAGCAACAGGCAATTTTTAACAAATTACTGCCTTATGATCTTAGCAACGGACTATTTTTGAATTAACGGTGGTGGCATTTGGCAGTTGTATATAAGCAAAATATTTATCAGTAACAGGCTTGGGTGGTATCTACTTTTTCACACAATCCAAACGTTATACATATGCGATATTTTGGAATTTTAGCGGGATGGGATGGGGTGGGGTGGCGGTCCCCGTAATGCCTAATTCACCTCACCTCACCGTTCCTTGAAAGAAATTACCCAGAATACTGTGTGTGGTAACTGTGGAATTAGCAGGTTGAAGCACTCCATGATTATCACAAATTCAGTTTTTAAGGATATTTTATTTGTATAATGTGGACTCTTTACAATTGTTTGCATTATGTTTAATGTGTCAAATTTCACATCGTTACTGGGGATAAAATGATCGACCACATATCTGTGTGTGCGCAATGCAATTAGTGTTCTTTACACTTTCTTTACACATTGTGTCACTGTTAGTGTGTTCTTCTATGCATGTGTGTCTGTCTATGTATGCACTGGAATTTTCCCCAGGGCTAATGCACAGAAGTTCATGGATTGAACATTACACATATCATAGGTTAATAATCAGGATACACAATACAGTAAAATGTTATAATTGTGATCCAGAAGGAAGAATGAAAAAAGTGCAAAGATGAGGAAAACAAAGTTATCTGTGCTCCAACTGTTTATCCTGAGCAAGGTTGTAGGAGGCCTGGAGTCTACTCTAAGTAGCACAGGGCGCGATGTGAGGGTACTCCCCGGATTGGATGTCAGTGCACCGCAGGGCACATAAATGCAATCATACGCTACGGGCATGAGAGATAAGAATTAACCTTAAAGGCACGCTGAACTGCAGAAGGCAACCCTGTGCATCACAGTAAGAACACGTCAAACCAAACACATAGAGAGGAAAACAGATTCCTACTCCCAGCCCTGGAGCAGTGTGAAGCAGCACTGTTACTCACTCAGCCACAAACGGCACCCTGAACAGCCTTTTGAATGCTAAAATAAACCTGAAAATGTCATAACTGAGCTGCAGTATGCACTTAACCGTGGAAGTCAACTTAGATTATAAATACAACAGTCACAAGACAGAAATTTGAGACATGTATAATAGATGAAAACTCTGCAGCTGGGTTTTGATCAAACACTAGGTTTCAAAGCCCTGACAAAGTGGATGTTGTATTACATTACAAGGAATAGCTGACTGACAGCACATTTGACTGATTACCTGTTAAATTTATATATCTATATAAACTTGTGGTACTGTCAGTGGAGGAGCTTTGACATCATCATAATAGAATTAGGAAGTAATAGGCGATTCCAATAATGTTTTCGAAGAATGACAGGTGTTTATGCAGTTTAATCATTGGTGATGGGTAATTAAATTAATAGAACCTGTCTTTTTCTGAAATGTAATACGTTTCTGTAATGTAATAGCAGTTTCTCACTATATAATTCCCTTTGGCTATGTGACTATAAGCTGTTTGTCATTTCATTTAATATTTTTATTGGATTATTTACATGTAAAGCTGGATAGAAAACTTTACCCATCATTTCCTGACATGTAAGAACACTGTCACTTCGTCACTAGTTCAGGATTCCAGACACCATACTGCATACATCAACTCACATTTGCCTGAATAGAAAGATTTGGAGTCTGTTTTAATGAAACTTCTTTAAAAAACTTCTTAAAATGTATCTGTACTGAAGATGAGGTGGTAGATTCACAAAAACAGCAGACATCATACTCGTTATTTTTTAAGATTTAATTAAAATTAAAACTAAAAATTCTGAGTATAACAGTCCACTGTGGCTCTTTATGATATTCTTATAAAATGACTAGTTAATCCACTGTTTAGAAATAAACCCATCTGATAATTTAAGTGATTAAAATTATGTTCTTTAACATGAAAAGAAATTGGATACAAAGTAAAATTAATTGACTCAGAATTTTTATGTACAGCATGCTTTGATCAAATGTTGATGCAGATTGACATTGATGGATATTCTGTATTCGGTCTGATTATAAGGGACACCATAACAAAACTGCAGTTCTTTTACCGATATGCTGTCAAACTTAATTATAATACATAGCGCAATCAAGAAATAGATCAGACACTATCGCTGGTCAATATTCCTAGACATTGCAAAACCAGTTGTAATGGAGTTATTAGTCAAAACACTGTAATAAATGTCAAACTGGCTTGCGGCCTATCATTTATTGTTTGCATATTGTGAAGTGACAAGCAAAGGAAAATACAAACAATATTTTGCATGCCTTTACATTTAAGCTGTCATTTATACGTAGAGCCATGCAAAATAATTAAAGCATAGTAACACATCTGACCGTGGACAACAATTGTGTTTTGCACGCATACAAATGATAATTTGTTCCAGTAACAAAGATGTGAAATTAGAGTGGCACTGTTTTAAAAGCAAGTGATTTGCAGGAGTTACTGCCGTCTCTGTTTCCTGCAAATTGGAATGTTCAAACAGAACATTGATAAGCTTTTAATTGGCGTTCCACTTGAGAATTGGGTACTGCAAATACAAAGAGCCGCCCCGGTGTCTCGGGATGTTTTTCCTTCTCCCCCTCCTTTTTAATTCAGTCATTTTGTTGGTACTAATGAAACACTGAAAGGTTAGGGTGTGGAGCAATTAACAGCACCGGGCCTAATGAAATTGGGGGGGGGGAGGGGGGGGGATAGCATGAAGATCAATGTTGGTGCTTTTCATGGCTATTCAGTTCGAGATTGTTTAGAGAAAATACTAAAGCTGTGTCATTTGGCAATGGTGGTCAATAACACACTAAAAGTCAAGTGACTTAATTCCTTGTCGTTAAATTTGCATGGAAATTGAAAGAATCCTTTTTTCTCCAAAACTACAAACAGGGACAAATAATGTTGACCCAGTTCTCATCCTCACCTTTTCATATTGCTGAAATATAACCAGCATTTGCAAATAAAAGTACATCACTCACTCTGGCTGACAGCCACACAGTTGTACTGACCTGTCAATATTCTTAAATATCATATTAATTTTAATGTAATAAAAAAGAAAGAAAAACATATACTCTATGTATTTATAATGCATGCATCTAATACATTTATCTTAATTTGTCCCCTAAGCTCTGGAGAAGCACTGCTGTTATTCTTATGGTGTTATATTGCAATAATATTTCTGCATTTTTCTATGCATTTAGCCACTTTCTAACTGTTTAACTGCACACTCCACAGGTATATTTGTATGCAGCCTAATGCCAGTCGTAATAGAATACTACAATTGCATTCACAGCTTTATACACATATGAAATGGATTTTGGACATCGTCTTTTAAAAATTAAGCTGTTTATATTTAATCTGCACTTTTTAAACAAGTTAATATGCTATTGTTTGAAACAGTAGCATGCTAACCTTGGTACACCTGTGTTTAAGGTTTTGTGAGATCTGCCCAACACATATATTTTCCTTATCTTATTGAAGGATTAACATGTTCGGGGTGACATATGTTTAAAAATAAAACTTCTGGCAGACAGGTTTCTGCTCAAACACAAGGTGCAGTCACTAATGTTTTTGAAAGAAGCCAACTGCTTTCTTATCGATCTGTTGAGTCCATATCAACATGAATGGAATACCGTTATATGACATAACAAGTGCATGGCCATGCATTATGGGTAACTTAACCAAGCTACCTTAGTAAGGGTGAATAAACATATGAAAGACTATTCAAACTGATCTGCATATGTGTTACATGATTTGGGTAAGTCAGATTGGCAGAGCCATCTGTCTAATTATCTAGCTATTCCAATATTATATAAAATATGAAATTGCTTAGAAGAAAGTGCCCTATTCACTTGAATGTATAACTGTGTTTTTACTGAATTTATCAGTGCTAAATTACACAATCCCGAGAGGAAAATTGTAACAAGAGAATCTGCTTGACTGATTAGACCAAACAGTTTGAAACAATTCTTAGCAAAATTCTGTTGTGATTTACAGCCAGTTTAAATCTCAGCAGCAAAAAATAAATAGCTTTAAAACAGCATCTATTTATATTTAATTTGTACTTAGAACAAGAAAGAGGTTTCTTATCAAATGACTGCCATGCCACTGAAGAGAACATGATTCCATTTTACAGTTAAGTTCTGTAATATTTTAATTTGTTTTCCAGTACCGTTTTTTCTTCCCACATTTCTTTTTAAAACTTTAAATAAATAGAAATAAATTAATTAGATAGA
>JAODKN010000002.1:22616441-22634541 GCA_026774425.1 Petrocephalus zakoni
TGTTTTCCAGTACCGTTTTTTCTTCCCACATTTCTTTTTAAAACTTTAAATAAATAGAAATAAATTAATTAGATAGATTAGACAGGCATAGATAGATATATAGATAGATAGATAGATAGATAGATAGATAGATAGATAGATAGATAGATAGATAGATATCCTGAATAAGAGGCTGCATGGGTGGATGGATGTAAAAAGTGATGCTGAGGTGATATTATATATTTGCAATCTGCAGATATTTCCTGAGAGGTAAAGAGGCATGTACTGTGTTGTGTTCTATGTTTATCCAATGTCCTAGAGTATTTTAAGTCAGACCTTAAATAATGAAACCTTCCCTAAGTAATGGAACTCCTTAATCTTCTGTGAAGCTCTTGACCTACACTGCAGCTAAGATGAAAAAGGCTAATTTTGCCCTGCCTGTATAGAATTACCCTGCTACCTTTACGCCTGCCTATCCGGTTTGCTGGGGAGTTTTAATATTAATGCTCACAAGAGATTATCTGAAAGTTGTAGCTCACATATATTGACTTTTTCTTATTTTTTTTATTTGATAAGATGGTGTCTCTCATACTGCCTTTATTGTCAGGGGAAACAGCTCCAGTTCCAGGTAAAATAATAGGTACCAATTACCTCCAATTCTACTTTTAATTATATTTCCATTTTCAGTCTGTTTTATCATCAACTCCTTAGTATAACATATATACTCTATTTCAAAATCTAATTTTTACTTTACTTTTAAAGAGTACAATTCTGGTAAAGAGCTGTACTATGCCTGCACATTGCACATGACAAGAACCAAGTATAAACAGCCATCATTTGGCTTTCTAGCCTTGACCTCATATGGGCAATCCTGACATGTTTATACTTTGGTGGATGGGAGGCAATGAATGAAACATTATGGGTGAAGAAACTCATGTTTGATCAACTTTAGTTACTGGTGCTAAAAGTTGACTTGGCTCATTATATCTATATTAATATCCTTCTGTGTTTTCACAGTGCAATTGTGTTTTCTGTTTCAGAAATTCCTCTTTCATAAGAGGAATTGTTCATTTCATAATGGTAAATAACCAAATGGTTACCCCCAAATGAAACCTTGGAGTGTAAGCAGCAGTAACAATCCACCCCCAAGCCCACCCCCTTGACTCACCACCGCCATCATTTTATTGCAGAGACACAGTGAGTCTGTGGCCTGGGTGACATTTTCAGAATGCTAAGCTGCCATGACAGGTTGTTCTTGACCGTCATTTCACAGAAGCCCACACACATCGCACCTTATTGACCACAGCTCTGCTAGCCGATAGAAGGACTGTGACAGGCCACCGGTCATGTGAGAAGTGCAGAGAACTTGTTGCTTTGACATCGGAGGCCAGAGATGTCAGGATTTCTCTTTTTTCTTTTTTCCCCCAAGTCCTGTGTGCTGTACATCAGGGGAATAGACTACAAAACTGGCAGACAATCTTCTTGTCAGGAAGTCCACATTTCCATTCCAATTGTATTTGGAGTAATGACAGTTAAAGTGAGCTATAGTTAAGGATACATTGCATGAAGGGGATATTTGGTCAGCATTTATTGGTGTATTCAAATTAAATGTAATCACTTGGTTAATGTTATCTGTGCAAAATATTTATGATTCCAAACAGCCCTGCCAATGGAGAAGAGGCTGGGTAACTGAGGTTGGAAATCACTTTTGTTCAATTACTGTAATTAACAATTTTTGGAGGGATTTGATTACCTTAATGTAATAAATGTGGAAGCAGCTTGAAGCAGGATGCTCTCAATCTTGTGGGGACTACTTAATTTTCCTTGATGATTCCTGTGCTGATTGATTTCTCTACTGGGAAGCAGTGTGAGGAGGCAATCGTCCGTGCCTGCAACTATATTAGCAGGTGTTCCTGCGGAAATAAGGTGACTGGCTACGTGGAATAAATTTAGTGCTGCAGCAGATTGTCCTAATGTTGGCAAAACAATATTGTCTGCTAAGATGAAAAGTCACCACTGATTGTGGATGATTTGGTAGACATCATTAACATGGAATTCTGCTATGCCACAGAGCTATACACTAAATATAAATGATTTTCGTACAATAAATAAGAACCTGGAGTTGTAATTTGTCAATTGTGCAATATTAATATAAAAATATAAAAATATGGACTGGAACTTAATGTAAAACCGTTTATGAAATCAGCCAAAAAGTTATTGATTGGTTTTAGAAAATCTTAACTACAGAAATGATGAAGAAAGTTTTAGTTTTTGTGTAACTTTCAATTCAGTCACTGTTTATTTTATCACTGTTTATCTTATCAGAAGCAATCTCTGTTCAGGCCCTATTCTCTGGATATATTTTTGTTGTTTAGCATTTACTAAGAGGAAAAGCATGCATACATAGACACACAAGTTTGTATTCATATCTTTATGGAGCCCGTCCATTCATTTCTATGGGAAAACCCCTAATCCTAACAAAGACAACCTTGCCCCCCTACCCAGCCCTACTGACTTTATACATTTTTATTTTTTGCTAAAAAAATCATGTCAAAAAAAGTCATGGTCACTCTGCTCCACCTACGAGGGACTTAAATGTCAAGTTTAATTGGGCTAATAGGCCAATGCATAGGTGTCACTATCTGCAGGCACCTATGGGAGTGGTCTACCTGCCACTGTGCCACACACTGTTAAAAATCATCACTTGTTTGTAAATATGTAACCAACAAACTGGTGCATTTACTTCTGACATTCTGTAATAAGGTATACTTCCACAATGATACACACTATCCATTTAATAAATACAATCTGGTTATACTGGCCTATTTATTATATAGAGTTCAAGAGTGTACATAAAACTGAAAGATGGTCTGTGTGCCTAGAGTTCACCATTTGGAAAAGGAATGATCAATACACTGTAGTTCAAAAAAACTTGGTCATAAATATTGAATGATTTTTTTACATTGATCTCCAGATTAATGATCGACGTTGTGTGAGTGTGTTTCTGTGTACTTGTGGTTCTTTGGTGTTAAAAAAATGTAATGTTACTTACGATTTGTATGTATTGATTCATTTTCAGAGAAAAGGTCTTGCCATTGGAATAAATTGGAGTCTAGAGACTGAACAGTGTTTTAATCAATTATTAATACAATTTTTCAATGATCAGAAAGTTTCACATGATCAAAGCCTGGACTCATCCTTCACAGCTTGTGCTTGCTAGTGGTTTGTGGTCGATTGAACTTCTCTCCAAATGCCTTACAGTATCTTGTTGCTGCGCCTTTTGGGTTATTCCTCAGTATGACTGTATATATTAAGTAAAAATGCAGCTAATGTGAGCAGACTGTTCACTGCACTGCTTAGAATTTGCACAGGACCGATATTTTACATAATATTGTTAAGTGTTATAAGTTTGAATCATAACTTTTGAATGTAAAATGGATTTTGGAAATTGGAAAATAGCAATAGTAGACTGACAGTAACCATATTTTTCTTTATTGATAACCTATTGCACCTGATGTAACGAATGGTATCTTCCTTTGGATACAGATGTCTGCAGCAAGATAGTAATGAAATTCAGTAACATCAGCGCTAGCATTAATGCAGCATTCCATTTTCAGCAGAGGTTGGGAGTCGGAGCTGGGATTGACGTCACATCAGAGTCAGCCACGTTCCAGTAGAGCAGTAAAGTCGGAAAGACATTTAGCAATATCAGGGACCCTTGTCATAAAGCAGGATTTCCTCTTTTAACTTAACAACTTGTCAGATTTAAGGCACCCCAGTTTAAATGGACTTTATCTTTGTTCACTTACATTTAGTCTAGATTACCTTAAATCCGACAAGTTAATCGACTAAGCAAGAGATCCTAAAACAGGGCCCAGTTCTAACCATGTTAATTGTTATGCATTGCTAACAATACCAATTGATAACAATGCATTGCATATAAAAACACTGTAGCAACATTTTCAAAGGTTGGACAGTTTTTTTGTGTACAACCGATTTAATGAGCCACAAATATGACATAAGTGCTAATAAACAGTATAAAACTACAGGTCTAACTTCTGCACATGAAAGGTGCAGCCATCTTGAATTCTGAGGTCTAGGTAGTGTCGGTAATGTCGAATTGGAATTCTGACTTCGGGGGGCATTCCAGTTGAAATTTCCGCCTAGGAACTTGGAATTTATAAGTTACCAGTTCTAATGGAACACAGCATATGCTTGTGGGACTAGTCCTTGCACAAACATGTTCTGAGGGCAAAATGAAAAATGATTGGTTCAGAGAGATAACCAGTCAGATTGTAGAGGATCTGGGGCCAAGATATCTGATTGGTAGTCTGACATCTGACACAAGACATGATTGGTTATCACTGTGAACCAATCATTTTTCATTTTGCCCTCAGAACATGTTTGTGTAACAGTAGAAGAGGAACTATAGTTACCACACAACAAAAAAGTATGTGTATATAAAAAAAAAAACTGTGTATATAATTATGTAAAGATCTTACTAATATTACAAAATATTTACAATTAAATTTCCACTAATCCAGAAATTATTCATTTTGTATGTCAAGTATTTTTAATCACACTGAAAATAAAAATATCTGAAGATGCATCTATAAAATCTTTTTTTTTTATTGCCTTTGTCCTCTCCTTGATAGAACACTGGATAGCTTGTAGAGAGTCATTCTGTGGAGCTTTCTTCATTGTTGTATTTGCTTGAAGACAGATAATAAATTTACTAATACTTGATTCATATTCAGATTTCTTGTGCAAGGTCACAGCAGCCTGGGGTGTTTCCCAGGAGGCAGAACGCACATCCAGGACAGGATGCCAGTCCATCAAAGGGAAAACACACATTCTAGAGTTTTTCCAGAAATAGATGCGATGTATCTGGCAAATTGACCCAGTTAAGCTTACAACAGAAATGACATTTTGTATTGTTATCAGTATTTTCATGCAGAAACCTCAAAGCATTCATAACTCGTTTCTTTAGGGGGCCCCATTCACATACTTTGTAATTCTGAATTTAGCTTGACAGATGTTCAGAACAAGAAGATGAAGGGAGAAAAAAATAAAACAAAATATATTTACTGGGTTGGTGGGTTTTAAAGTTAATTTAACTATTCATGTTTAGTCTAACTTTAAATGAATACAGTTAATAAAAGGAATGGGCTGCTCAGGTTTACTTGAAATGTACAGTTAATATGCTCTATATTTGTAAAGTATACTCTTATTTTATTTCAAAAGTGATTGTGTAACTGGGAATCTATTATCGAGTATACTCTAATAGGTATAGTAAAGAAAAGAAGCAATAAAGAATACTAAACATGCTTCTTTATTCCACTTAACTTCTATAGCAGTATATTGTAATATGTCCTTTATCTGGTCAGTAATGCACATGTCTGTCACAAATATAGCGCAGTTATACTCTGTAAAATTACAATGGGGGAAAAAACACAACACAAAGCAGGCTACTAGTTTCCATGTATTATGCATAGGCAGGGTGAGAGTAAAATGTGCATTGAAAAGGGATGCATCAGTTCTCCAAGGTCTAATTAAAATCACCATAAAGAGACATTTAGTGGAATACTAAGTGCAGCCATAATTAACTAACTTTATGGAATAATTTATCCTAACATCTAGTTTTACTTTAATTGTCAACTGGACTCATAGTGTACTGTTTGTTAGTTTCTGTAAATACATAAGTTATTATACATGTTACTCAGCATCGTCATACTTTGTATTAAAAAGTAACAGGATGTATTGCCGGTAACAGCGCCAACTTCATGCCACATGTGTTCAAATTCTGTCCATGGGGGGGGGGGTGGGCAGCTTGAAACATTTGACATGATTTGATAATTTGTATACATGAGGGTATGTATCCTGCTTCACATGAAGATCAAACGACATAACCATTATTTCACCTCCCACAGTCCCCTCTCCCCATCATTTTTTAAGAAACAGATTTTCACATCCTTCTGAAAAATTATTATGCAGCTGCATTATAATACGGAGACAAACACAACTGAATCAGTGATTATAAATTAAATACTGTTATTTCTGTTACAGCTATTATCAAGTCCTCTGGGAAAGGATGCTATTTTTCTGCCTTGTGGGTGTCTTTTGTCCCCAATTTGGAGGCTTGGCTGTGGTTATTGTTTTTTTTTCCTGTGATATGCAAAGATATGTTCATTGTTGTGCCTTTTGTTTCAAATAATTTTAAGTTAGAACTGTGCCATGCATTAATATGAGGTTCTCCACAATTTGTCCGAATACTAGAGCATTCAAATTTTTTTACAGTTTTGCTAATTCTTTTGGATGACTATATTTGCATTGTAGAGAATATTGGAATAAGTCATTGTTATTTATGCTTCCATTCATCCATTTTTACCCAGCTTCTCCTGATGTGGGGTGCAGGCCTGAGACTGAGGACACTGAGAACATTTCCTCAGTAGTACATACAGTACAGGGATAATGACAGTTATGCCCCTGTTATAAGTCCATTATAAATTAGGCATTTAATTGTGATGTGGTTAATGGGATACATGACAACTACTATGAAATGGTAACCTGTCAAAGTATCATGTTTTAATTACTATTGTTGATGTCAAATTAATTTTGCAGCTAGCTAGCATTGTGAGTGGGGTAAACATTGTGAGGTGTAGGCTACAGTAGTGTAAGCTCACTACATTTAAAAGCGTTCCCATTGTTAAGTAGTCTGTATAAAACTCAAAAATATGTGGTGTGTTAATGTGATTATTATCAATTATTCCCAATTGTCGTTTTCACAAATTGTCATGTTTTATTGTCTGTTTGTGTTATTCAAATAAGTATAACTAATGTGACAATACGCATGGTGACTGAGCTAGCATTATGCATTACGATAAAATATATGGGCAACAGAATGTGAAAGCGTTCTGGTTAGCACTATGTTCATAGGTAATTTAAAAAAAGAAAGAAAAAAAAAGAAAAGCTTTAAGCAGCTTTGTATGCTGACGGGAAAAAACAGCTCATATGACTGTAACCATAACAACAAGGCACTCAGTTTTTGTGTGGCTCAAAACTCAAAACATGGCTGAGAACAGACATGTACAATGATCTCTTGTCAGAACTGGCCATGCTGCTGGTCCATTGAAATATCAAGGTGGACTGCGAAAAACTTCTCAAAAGACGTAATGTCAGGTGACACCAGGGGTTTCACCGTGCTGTCAGTGCTAAGAAACTGTTAATGGATTCTGAGGGTGAATACTAATGTGCTGAAGACACGTTTTATTTAAGCAACCAGCGCTTATGAAAGATTAATGAAATCTCTCTGTTAATTAGTAGTAGTGACAATCAGGAGAAACACACAGACACACGTGTTATTCTAATAACTAAATAAACTCATAAATTCTAGAATAGAATGAAAATTGTCAAGGGCAACTCCAAGGTGTAGTAGAGTTCAGCCCCATTCCAGGTGTGGGTATTGCTCTACCTCCTGCAGAGCTCACGATCCTAGCAGATCAAAGAGGATACAATCAAGTAGGTAAAACCAGTTTCAGAAATGGAAGATCCACCAATATTTCAGCCTTCGACTGTCACCCAATCAGTGTTAAGCAGAGTGCAGTTTTGACAGATGCAGAAGCAAAAACTAAGTGTGGGCGGAGCCCAGTACAGCCATGGAAAACTATTTTCAGTTGACCATTACGAGATTCTGACAAAGTGGGTTTTGCCTATGCTATGTACAGCAGGAATGGGGTTCTGTTGGCCTCACCTGGGGACATAGGTGGTGGAAGGAGTACTTTGAGGACTCAGTGAATCTCATAGACATGCCCTACTTGGAGGAAGCAGAGTCGGAGGACTCTGAGGAGGACTTCCCCATCACTGAGGCTGAGGTCATTCAGGTAGTTAAAAATGTAAAAATGTATTCAGTAATAAGGCTCCAGGAGTGGATGAGATTTGCCCTGAGTTCCTGAAGGCCCTTGATGTAGTGGGGCTGTCTGTGACATGCCTCCTCAACATTGCATGTAGGTTGGTGGACAGCACCTCTGGATTGGCATGGTAGATAGTCCTAATTTTAACAAGACAAGAGGGTGGGTTCCAACTTGAAGCGGTGTAAGGTGTCAGGATCAGTGACCTCTGGATTGCTTATTTACCTTTTTCCTTTGCCCATTTTCAACTGGGTATGAAACGATCAACACCTGCATTTCTGGGGCCTTTGTTCTCTTGGAAAAGGGTGTATTGCCAGGCTGGGGATGAGTTACTGCCTCAAGGGAGGGAGTTCAAGATCTTGGGGTCTTGTTCACAAGTGAGGGAAGAATGGAGCAGGAGATTGACAGGATCAGTGCAGTGTCAGCAGTTATGCAGACATTTTATCGGTCTTTCGTGGTTAAGAGCGAGCTGAGCTGAAATACGAAGCTCTCCATTTTCCAGTCGATCTCCATTCCTATGATCATCTATGATCACAAGCTCTGGGTAGTGACCAAGAGAATGAGATTGGGGATACAATGGAAGAAATTAGCTTGATGAGGAGCATGGAGATTTGGAAAGGGCTCAAAGTAGAGCACAACACCTCATCAAATGGAGCCAGCTGGGGTGATTCTGGCATCTGTCCAACTGGGAGGAGACCCCAGGCCATATCCAGGACATGCCAGAGAGATTATATCTCTTGGCTGGCCTTGGAACACCTGGGTATCCCCCCTGGAGGAGCTGGTGGAGGTACTGGAGGAGTGGGAGGTCTGGGCATCTGTGCCCAGACTGCTGCCCCTGTAACCAGGACATGAATAAGTTTCCGACAATGTAGGGATGGATGGAAAATTGTCTATTGAATCTTTTTTTCAACCTGAAATGCAAATTTGGCCATCAGCCTATGACAAACCATTCTTTAGTGTCATTTATCTATATTAAGGATAAATGGGCACTATGTTTTGTAGGTGATTTTGGTTTCAAATACTAAATAAAGACAAAAATGTTCAACTCTGTCTAATGACAATTTGTGAAACATATGTTATTTGTATTGTACACTTCAATGCAATGGCTTTATTATTAACAGTTGTAGTCTGTCAAATATTCCTTAATCTTGTTATTTAATCTTACTATGTATTATGAATATTTTCATTCTGGCCAGAATAGGTTCGTAGAAGATTGATGCATGGATGGATGAATATATTTATACTTCTTAGTGTCATCAAACCTGTCTCCACATAGATGGGAAAAACCACCTGTGTAAACCCGGAAAAGCCAGAAACATTGTAACTTGCCCCAGGCACCCAGTACTACTGAGGCACAATGAGTCACAATGAATTTCCACATGACATTTGCTAAAAATAAAAGGCTTTTCATGCCAACATAATCACACAAATTGCTTATGAAAGGCCTATGTCTGGGTTGACATGGGGAGATTTGACAAAAATATGAAAAAAGAAAGAAAAAACAATAGCATGTTACAATGGTTATGTTACTACGTGATAGGAGTAAATACATCTATTAGAATTTATATGTAATTGGGTCCAGGCACTTGTGCGAGTGGGCCAAAACATTCAAAATGCCTTCTCTGTGATTCTGTAATTTAAATAGGTTATTCTTTTCTAAAAAGAAATAAAAGTCACTCATTTTACTAATTTCCTTTCAATTGTGGTACTGCACAATCATAATATGTAATTCATATTTTGACACATTGCTTGTCTGAGCCCAGATTAATATTTTACATTACTTTCCACCAGAGGAGTTGCACTGAACAGGTTTTGCTGTTTTCAGCAAATATTGAAGGAAAAGTGAATCACATTCAATAACATAAAAATCAGAACTTGGCAAAAGTACCTTGCATTTTTGATTAGGTCTTTATTAGCGGTGGCCAAAAATTTGCTTATGTGCAGCAGTTATGTCCACTGACTCTCAATAGGAGAGAATTACTCAGAAGTAAAAACTCTCAAAAAACTCTCAAAGTGAAGGGTAGTGTTTTACCTGAATGGTAGAACCAGAATTTGTATAGGTAGTTTAATACAGTGGTACTGGTCCTTTCATTCTAAACTGCCTCACTACTTGCAATGAAATGTATCGTATATTCACTGTAAACCTAACTATATTTATGGATATATAATCATTAACAAAATTTTCATGAATAATTCTGTTTCATATGTCAAGTATTTATGCACTTCTGCAAGCATTTGTCTAATATGCACTACTTTTTGTTATCAGGTAATAATAAGTAACATCTAATGAATCTTTAATCCATGTTTAAAAGCATAGTGTAACATTTTTGCATGAGCTCTGCCTTCACTTGTCATTTTCAACCTTGCTGTTGGACTCACTCATAGACAATGTGGTGCATTTGTGAGATATTTACCTAAATGACTGAGGAGGAGAGGAGAAATGCAAACAAAATCTGGTCACCAAAATTTTCGAAATATTTTGGATTCAATAGAGACGTTATTGAACGATTTGTCGGCATACTTGTTGCCAACTATTTATTTGACAGACTATTGGTAGATATAGCTTATTTTGAATTTAAAAATTTTCAATTCCCATTTTATTTATAAATATCGTAATATATATTACAAAAAAAATCACATTGCAATATTTAAAAATTTCCAGTATTGTGCAGTCCCAATTTATTACTTAATTGATTGATTGACTGGACAGGTTAACCAGTATGCATTGTTAAGTTGATAGTAAGTCTTTATGTCAAATTACTTATCATGGGCTAACTTTCCATTAGGCGGTAGTGTAAAATTACTAATATTATGTCTAATACATGATGACTTTATTTTTCACGCATCATTCCGGTCAATATTAGATTGCTTTGTAATTATCATTCAAATGCTCATAAATCACTATGTCTACATGTATATGTACATAATTATGTTTACAGTATATTTGCAATAATCAGTGGATGATCTTTGACTGGAACATCTTATGTTTCGGTCTCGTTTTTGTGTCATTATTGGGTGTTTCTAAACTAGCCAGAGGACCCAATGCATTGGCATACAGAATTTTACCTACTGGAGGAGCTGGACCGGGATGGATTGACACAGAACTGGGACCGGCTATGTTTTCTTATCAGCACATGCAAACGTTTCACATTGGCTTTATCTTGTAGGGCAGGCATTGTTTGGCCCTGATATCTCGCACACCAGCCTTTGTCTGTTTTCCGGATTAGTAGGCATAGTCTTCAAATAACTGATAATGCTGTACAGTATACCTTACTTTTAACTAGTGACAGGGACACATACTTCAGTTGATGCATTTTTGAATGGGCTTTATGGGGGGGTGCTTTATGTGCTGATTGTTCTGATGTCGCTTGTTGTGGAAGAGAGCTGCTCAGATGCCTGCTATGTCTGGTGTTGAAAGGCTTGTAGTATTTTCCACAAGGGAGTTTTTGGTGCACTGCAAAACATAAAATTTAAATTATTTACTTTCACAAGTACAGAAAAGTAAAAATGTCCCACGCAACCAAGTTTTTTGTCGAACACACCAGCCAATCTCACCCAGGCTCGCTGTAACTCTCTATCATTTAACAGCATTGTTAACATTGTTGTTTGTCTGTTTGCTGGCAAGTACCTTGTAAATAATCATTACTCATATCACCACTAGTGCACCACCATTTTTTTTTTACTTTCTAAAACTATCCAATTTAACTTTCAAATTTAAATATATAAAAAATATATTTTAAACTTGAATGACTGGTCAACCAGTTCTTAAATGATCCTGTTTTGAGTGTACTTAAATGATTATTATAAGTATTGCTTTTAGTTTAACTTCAGATTAGTTTAAATAAATGTGATGTATTTATTAATTTGTCTTTTTTTTATTTTTTTATTTATCTTATTTATTAATTCATTATTTTCATATTATTGTTTGTTGGGTTAGAAGTATGAAGATAATAGCTTTGACTTAACCGTATTGTAAAGTGGTTTTCTTCGTGAATATTTCAGAATTAGCTGTTGCTGTTTATCCGATATTTTACGGCATCTTCATTGCATCTGTGTGCTCCGTCAATCCTGACACCTTTGCTTACCAGTCAGCCCTTTCCATCCACGTTGGCTCTCTAACCACATATCACTTGCAGTAATATATTATTAGTGGTATTACTTTTCTTGAGCACTCAACATTAAAATTTATGTTTACGATATTAATTATGGGAGATCTATTTTATTGTACATAGAGAAATACTGAATTGATGAGCTGTTACAGATCCATGATTTTCTAGTTGGCGGAGTGCGGATTTGTTTGCGCAAAGATAATACATTTTTTATCCTTCCTTTTCTCTGTCTTATCTGTAAACCTCAGCAGCACAAAGAAAGTGTTCTTACAAAGCTACTTCGATCCCTTTGAGCTATTCAAAGGAACATGTGTTAATGGTGTACTTTTTTTTATTCTGCATTTGCATATATAGTTGTTAAAGAAACTGACAGAAGTCTCTGTCCTCTTCGTTATTTCACATTAATGATATGCAGCTACTGTGCCTGTTCTGTAAAAGCACTCAAAGTGTAAAACAAGGTGCTAATTTTACTGATATAACAGAAAAGTGCCACAAAGAAACAGGCAAAGTCTGAATGTCTATTTCATATATATATATATATATAGTGGTGGTTTTACTTGTATTTCTTCTTCTTCTTCTTCTTCTTCTTCTTCATGTTATTATTATTATTATTATTATTATTATTAGTTTGTAGAACTGATGCCTCACATCTTCAGGGTTGTCTGCTAATACGTCAGCTCCACTGTGCATGTTCTCCTCTGGGTCACTTGGTCTCCTAAAGACATACAATTTGGCTAATTGGTGTCTCAATATATCCCATAGAGTATGATTATGTGAAAGTTTATATGGACTGGCTGAATATAATGAGTATTCATTAATTTGCATTCATTGTTACTAAGGAGACATTTCAAGGAATAATAAAGGACTGTACCAGGTTTATTAGGGAGCAAATAAAGCAATTTCATAAATAGCATATGTCTACAACCAATATTATGTCAAAGTACTATGGTTCGGCTTTGAAGTTGAAAGTCTCTGCAACATGTTGGTTTCCGTTTCAGACACAGCGGCGCGTGACCTTTCACCTCCCAGATGGCTCCCAGGAGAGCTGTAGCGACAGTGGCTTAGGGGACCAGGAGCCCACCAGCAGCACCAGCACAACCCAGCCTCTCCCACTTGGCTTCCCTCAGGAGGAGTTCTATGAGCAAACCTCTCCCAACAGCCGTACAGAAGGAGATGGCAATTCTGACCCCGAATCCAGTAAGTGCTGCTTAAGATTACACGAAAAAATGCTTTAGTTAAATGGGTCAAGAGAGTAGCCCATGCTGTCCAAACAATCATGTGTACATGTGTTCCTGCTACATGTACTGTAATGGAGAGAGTAACATGCTATATCTTAGCACAATGTCAATAAGACATAGCTTTCTTACTGGCAGAACCTGAGAGAAATGTATTACTTTATTTAAGGTATTTATACACACTTTAAATTCAGACTCTCACGTGTCTTTCACAATTAACTAATTGAATACATTTGGACAAAGTAAGATTCATAATAAATAACCAGGCTTTTGTGATGTACTGTACGTTTCCAATGTTGAGTTGATTTGTAGTTTGAGATATGTATAGTTTCATCTGGCATCATACAGTAAATATATATTAGCGAACTTGCATGATCTTTAAAAGCTTTCTATAAAAATCCCAAAATTGATTCAAGAAATTGCAAGCTGTTTTGGATGTACAGTATTCTAAGCTGTCAAACATGCTATATAATACAGATAGGACTTAACTTTGTTTAGAATTCGGTTTAAAAAATATTCATGGCATTCAGACATTTATGCAAAGGAAAAGTCTGAACAAGCATGTGATTAGATAGATAGATAGATAGATATTGAATATTGAATGACCTATGATGAGAAAGACAACTCAAACTGGCAAACTTCTCCAGTGAAGAAACATCAAGCAATACAAGACATACTGAACAAACATGGATTTTGTGTGTGCTTAATGAATGTGTGTCAAATTATATATCACACACACTGAAGTATGCTTTTAGTACAGCTTACATTGAAATTTTGCTTCCATAAATGGACAACAGTTGTGTTACGTACGTGCATCATTTATTTCACAGGTCGGAGATGTGTCATAATTCAGAGATGCATTGATTTAGGTGAGATGGATACCCACCTTGGATCCTGCACCTCGAGGCACCCTGATAAGCCAAGCCCTACTAGAACGCAGAATACAGTACCATTCCCTTTCCAAAATATTTAGTTGGTAAAACCTGACACTGTAGTGTTGCGTTGAACTTGAGTGATAGAGTCACTCTCTGCTGACAGTCTGAAACGAGTGCATCTCCACCATTGGAAGTCCGAGACGGATTAGATATGGTTTTATCAATGAGCAGCAGGCAACTCTGGCTTTGGCAACCACTTATCTTGTAGTCTCAATTTGAAAAGAGCGAGGGAGACAGAGATAGAAGGTGGGTGGGGGATAAAAATACTGGCTCTGAGGCTGCCTCTGTGCTGATGTTTGACAGATGGTATAGCAGGGACCTGGAGTCGACGGCTTTTCAGTAACTGCTCAAGGGAACGTTGGGGATATGTAGCCTCTGAACGGCAGAATTTCTGTGCTCATCTTAAAAAAAGAGCCTTTTTATTGGACCACCCGCTCAGGAAATCAAGTTCATATGACGTTTCAGTTTCTATTATTTATGAGATTATAGTTGATTCGCTTCGAGGCATTTTTACACAATACTTGTTTTCGATTGATTTATCACATTGCCAGGATGTTCATCTGTGGATGTTTGGCTAAAAGAAAAATAAAAAATAAATCATTCTTACACTATTGCTACATTTGGTAGTAAAAATAAGGAAAATCAATCATTCCTTGATATTTTTAGGGTTAGTCTTCTTCTTTGCTTGTTATTTTTAATGCATATTGATTGCTTTGAATGATTTATTTGAACCTTTAGTCATATACTAATTATCTAAATTATATATTATCTATATAAAAATAAAGGAAGTTAATAATAGTTTACTTATCACTTTTAAAGCAGAGACAAGGAGAATATTTTGCTGATACCTGTAAAGGCACTGCACTACCTATGAGGTTTCAATACCACTCATGCATTTTGCTTTTGTACAGCAAAACACTGAAATCAAAGCAGCCCCAACCACAGAATAATGAAGTAACAGATCGTGTTCTAGGCCCAGATGAGCTTCTCATCCCTCTGCTGGGTGCCTCATCTTACTATCTTACTTTCCCAAACATCGTACTATTATTACAGTGTATAATTATCATGTTTTACAATGCAGCTGGAGGAGGGGGCTGGCAAGCTCCCTTCCCCCACGGACCAAAAATATGCTAAGGTGAACTGGAATTACCAACTTGTCCCCAGGTTACAATGTGTGTGTGTTCCCTGTAATGGTTTGGTGCCCCATCCTGTGTTACTCCTTGCTTTGCTGCCATAGCCTCTGGGATGGGCTCCAAACTTCTGCAACCGTGGATAGAACAAGCAGCAAGATGGATGGCTGGATGGATGGATGGATGGGTATATGGATGGATGCATAGATGGATGGATAGCAATGCAGTTGAGGTGAAAACCTGTGCATGTAACTGTTGTGTCGACAGTGAATGCATGTGCAGTTGATCAAATAGCTGCTGTGACATTGTCTGTACATCATACACCTGTCAGGAAATACACCCGTCTGTAAATACACCCGTCAGGAAATACACCCGTCAGGAAATAAACCCGCCAGGAAATACACCCGTCTGTAAATACACCCGTCAGGAAATACACCCGTCAGGAAATAAACCCGCCAGGAAATACACCCGTCTGTAAATACACCCGTCAGGAAATAAACCCGCCAGGAAATATACCTGTCAGGAAATACACCCGTCAGGAAATACACCATTGCCTTTGCACCTGTACTTCTGAAACCTACAGTATATATGCTCAGCTGTCAAAATCATACAGAATGCTCTGGCTGTTCGTTGACAATGAATACAAAACACAGGAAACTGACATCCCCGTCTTATCTGCAGTGACCTGCTCAGCCTTTTAACCAAAAACAACACATCACAAAGCTAATATGATTTATTTGTGTGCCCCATATTTGCATGAGTCAGGTGTTATTTTGCCAAATGGATCGCACAATTGATTACATAATGGATAGTTATACAGACAATGTGTCCTAACAAGAACCCGACAATTTGTTGATTAATATCTTTGCTGAACTTTCCATTTGCACCGCACACAATAAGAATTATTGATATCCTTCTGCTGAGTCAAACATCCATTGTTACAATCAATAAAGCTGGGAGATGAAGAATGTAAATAAATCTTGGAGATTAAAAAATGGTTATAAATCTATTTTATGTTCACACTCTTTAAATATACTGAAGTGACACCGATTTTAAACAATAAAGACCTTGGTATGAATTGCCTGCAGGCTAATATTTGAATATATTCGTAGAAGCGTTGTGTGTGAATAATTGATAACTCCGCCTCCTTCCTGTAAACATTCAAACCCTCACCTTCACCGTACTACTAAGGGCACTTTTTCACCATTGTTTTAGGCAAGTCAGCTCAATTCATTGTATTTAATTATAACGCTGTTCATAGCAAAGTCACCCTAAAATGGGGTAAAGAGTTTGTAAACAGAATTACAAGTGATTTTAAAAGTGCTTTAAAATGTAATTAAATATTCAAACTTGACTTTACAGGATATGTGGTTTCAGGGTGTGTTACTATGTATCCTGTCTGAAGGTTTGAAAGCATTACTTAGTTGAGATGTAAACATTACATAATAATATGCTACTCTAGCAAATGCCCTATATTGATAATATCCATTAATGCAGGAACAAATAATATAGGATTATACTATTAATTCTGCATTAATTAACCACAAACTCTTAGTTACATACTAATCTCATGTTAATTCAACATTAAAGAATTGAGTCATGTTTTATCTCAAACAGTTACTATATTTGTTTCAGAATCTGTTAATTCTGCAAACCGTTGTGAACTACTGAAGAAACAAGTCACAAATAACATATAAATACTGATCTCATATTTGTTCATCATTAATTACTCATGATACATCATTCATCCCAAGCAGTTACAAAATTTGTTACTATCTGTTAGTCATAGTTTTGTGATCTTTGTGATATTACTGAAGGAACTATTAAGGAAACTACAAACTGAACTACTCAAGGAACAAGTAAGGATAACACAAGTGAAATACTGATCATATGTTTGTCAATCATTAATGAATCATGACACATTTTATCTCAAGTAGCAACCATATTTGTTCATTATTTGATCATAATTTGCACTTGTTCTTGAAGAAAAATTGATGTAGACCACAAACTTGGCTAACCTACGTAAAATTTAATTTGCCTCACCTTAAGTGCAGATCAGATTAAAATGCGGAAAAAAATGACCTGGTCCCCTAGAGTCCCAGACTATCCTGCTGCCCAGGGTCATGCAGTGGAGCTAAGTGAAGTTGCACTGAGAATTAACCTGTAAGGTTTGTGGCTCCCCTTTTTAGCTGATTTCAGATGTTTTTTTCTTCCTCTGGAAAGAAGATAAGAAAGCCTTTGACCGCTTCAGATCTCAGCCTGAGCCAGAAGGGATTTGAATGGACTCATCTGTATATACAACATAGCCATGGGGTTTTGTGCAAGTGCTCTGCTGCTACAGGTAACTTAGGGAAGGACCCTGCGTTCTGCCTGCTGCAGATGCTCTAACACTTGTTTCAACAGAGACAGGCTATTGATCTGGGGAGTCGAGTCAGATCACAGGCATCCCCTCCCCCCATTTCCTTAAGAAGAGACTGTGAAGTGTCATGAAAGAAAGTTCCATTCCAGTGTATTAAGGAGTTACCTTGCTGTCGCCAGAATGTATTGAATCAGACAGCAGTTAATATCCTGGCCAAAATTAAGATTTCTCCCTTAGGATATGCACATCATACATGTATAATATTTATTCATGTTGTAAGAAATGAATTGAATTTCCTACATTCCAACATGCTATGGTATTGGGCATCTTAGCTAATTTTAACACAAGTGATTTCCAAATTAACCTTCTACCTGATCCTTGCCTTTGGGGGGGGGGGGGGGGGGGGGGGGGGGCGGGGGGGGGGGGGGGGGGGGGGGGGGGGGGGA
>JAODKN010000002.1:22634748-22645996 GCA_026774425.1 Petrocephalus zakoni
TAAGGGCAAGTCAATAACATATTCTGTATAAAATAATATTATCTGCTCCAGGGGGCATTTTTGTCACAGACTAAAGGGTAATGGTGATTAGCAAGTTTTGGGGGCAGTGAAAAAGACTCGGGGTCCCATCCTGGAGATGAAAGCCAGGGAATGAAAGAGGACAGGAAAACACCAGATAGGTCAGGGGGCAGGGATTGATTTCACACCGTGGCGAGGAGGCATCTAGCAAAAATGCACAACAAGACCTGCAATGTCCACTCAACCACACAGTCACAGACACAGATGCCTGAGGCCGAGATCGAACCCAGGTCCTTTACTGTTTGAAGCAACACAGAAACACAGAAACTAAAATAATAAAGATAGGAGATGTTTTATTCATGGCTTTAGCTATAGATAGCTTTTACGGGAATCCCTCTCTCTTTCAACTCACTGCAAATACAGCTTGGAGAACTCAAACATCAGCCTTTGAGGCTGGAGTCTGCTGAGGCGGCTGTGTTTAATCAAGTGTGGTGCTGTATTGATCAGATTAAATGTGGAGCTTAGAGACAAGGCTTATGTGAGACCACTTGGGTGGACTGTAGAAAGCTACTCCAAAGAGCAGCGTAATACACTGCTGACTTAAACCTGTTCTGCAGTATCTCCAATACGACCAAAGTACACAATACTTACAGTATATACTCTTTATTTATATATTCTTTTTTTTGTCAAACATGATTGCTCTATAAACAAAAACCCACTTTCATGAGTGCTCTACAAACAACTGCATTTCCAACTGCAGTAAATAAATATACAAAATATTGAGACTGAGATGGTATCTGTTCGCCGTACATGTGCGCATGTCATTGTACAGTGTCCCGCATACACCTACAGTAGGCAGCTCCCAGCAGCAGCAAACAAACTGGCCATTTCACTATTTAAAATTTAAAATTTGTCATGTGATTATCATGTTTGTCATTTTTTAAATTCATTACTGCAGGTTGAAATAAAAAATGCATAAGGATTTCCCTATAGTTGCTCATAAAAAATACAAAATGCATAATTTTCTACTATATTGATTCTCTTTGCTATTCACAACAGAGATGCAGAGATGATATAATCTCAGTACCAGGTAACTATTTAACAAACCAGGGATGCTTTTTAAAAAGCACAGTCAAATTGCTCGTAATACACTGCTGTCTGAACATACACTTCTGTGGACCAGCTGCCCCACCTTCTGCCGCGCCAAGCACATTCTACGTCAGGAATGGCTCCAGGCCACTCCGGGTGCTGTCAGGGCCGCTACAGGCCTCTGATTGGTCCTTAGTGTGGCAAAGGGAATCAGATTCAGAGCTCACCCCCACAACGCGCAATTCAGCCTTCCCCAGTTGAGGGAATGGAAACAGCTGTTTATACCAAAGAAATTCTGCATGGATACTCCTCTGTCGCTAACCTAGAAGGGCCTTGAAAGATGGAAAGGATTGAAATGCTTCACTTAACTTTGCTAGTATAGTTGAATGATTCATTTTCAGATATATCCTATATATCTTCTTTTCCTTTGTTCTTATTTGAATTCTTTTGTGAATTCAATTTGTGTCGTGTGCTTTATATATTTACTTCATAAAACAATACTGGAAAGGCAACAACAAAGACAAATCTCCAGGAATAATTGCTTGGTAATTATTCAAAAGATTAATGAAAGAAGAATAATGCCATCACAAAATAATTAATATAGTTCTTGTGTGTGGGTGTGATGATCCGACGGCGAGGATCCATGTGCAGGAGTTTTGCATGTTTAATTTAGAAGCTCAAATCGATGTCAGAGAAGATCAGGGTGTAAACTGGATCAGGGTTAGAAGACAGAGAAGCAAAACAACGCAAAGGCGTAATTCCAAGGTACAGGCAAAGGGTCAGTAACAAGAAGGTCAACGGGCAACCATAGAAGAATCGTAAGTCCAGGAAACCCGAAACGAACATGGGCTCCAATAGTAATAGGTACCACACCGTAAGGTGCAGGCACTCAGTTCTTCACAAGGAACTAGGTCAGCGCTGGGCTTTAATCGAATGAAAGTCAGAGACAATGTGATGCAGCTGTTCAGAACTGTGTTGAAGAAAATGTATCGGCGATTATTGGAGGTGTGATGGTTGAGGTGAATGTGGGCATGGTTAGGGCTGTTCAGATGTGGACGCCACGCGGGGTGTAATCAGAACCACAAAATATAAATGAATGACGTTATTGACTAGCATGTGTAATCCTTTAGGTTTGGTTATACACAATACAAAATACAGAAATTCACTGTGTTCTTCTTTTAAAAAAAAAAAAAAAGCCGTATATAGCTATATTTTGACAATGTAACACAAAGTGTAAAACACAAGGCACAACTAACATTTATGGGCATGTCCCAATCTGTTTAGCTATCCATATAGCATTGTACCAGCAAATACATACTTCGCCAACAGTAATCAAGAAGTTCATCAGTGCTCATTTTGGGGTTTACAGTCTATGCATGGCAGCATATGGAAAAATTAAAACTATGGTATTTTTTTTTTACTTTACTTTACTTTGCCTAATTTGCTTGTGGTAAGCCATCTGCTTCTGGCTAGCTACCTGAGGTTAGTGCTGCATATACAGAAAGCATGACAGGAAAAAGAATGATTGGGGTCATTTTCACTCAGTGACAAATATAGGCTCATTTAAAAAGCATTTCAAACAGCTATACTGTATTTTGAAAGAGGCAGTAAAATTCATTAAATAGTGAATAATATGTATATATATGAAATAAAATGAAATAACAAAAAAACAATAGTGCACTTCGAGCATGTACCTGTTTATATTGCGAGCATCATATACCTGCAGGTTTCTAAAAGATGCTGCTTTTTGATTATATGCCACTGGCATTAGATGTGGTATTTGTTGGTCAAAAGCTCCTTAAAATAGCAATGTGCCCAAGCACACCTCATTTAAAAAAGAGCACTGCTATGAGCAGGAAAAGCACGCTGTCACGTTTGTGGCGGGAGGAACGACCCATAATGGCAGGCTGCGGGGTTAGGCCCTTCACAAGGGCGTTTATTAGCAAAAACAGGACAAGGAACGGAGTGAGTGCAAGCATCAACATGCCTAGACATATGTTACGCTCAGCCCCGCCCTTCGTGTTGTTCCCCTGTTTTGCCCTCTGGCGGGGCTTGATTAGTCGCACCTGACCCTGATTGTGTTTGCCTCGCGTTAATTCTCCGCTTGTTTCCTTTATTCAGCTGCCTCTTGTTTGCCCCTTGATGTCCTGCCCTATTTTAGTGAGTCTGTGTCCTGTGCCCCTTGTCGAGTCTTGTTCATACCTCGTTTGGTTGCTTTCGCGCTTTCTCCCTCGTTCTTTTGTATTCTGGCTAATAAACGCCCCTTTGAAGGGCTCCTACCCCAGCAGCCTGCATTATGGGTCGTTCATCCCGCCGAAAGCGTGACACACGCAAAGTCATTTCTTATTTTTAAAACGCACGTGCTTGCCGTGAAAATGAGTAATGCACTGGTATGAAACTAGCAACGCCAATCTGTGTCGTACTTACCTCCGGCGCAAAATAGACGCAGAATAGGGCCCTTCAGCTGACCTACAATATGTTATACTGGAATCTTGGTTTACATATATCTTTGCATTGTTAAAATTCAGTTCTTGTTTAGTCAATGGCCTTTGAGAAACAAGAATCAATATATTGATGTAATTCCTTTGACATGGCATTTTTTTCTCGAAATGTAACACCAGAAATTTTTGTGCCTTGGATGGTGGCAGAATTATTGCCAATTGAAGGCAATTACTTTCTCCTCGCAAGAGGACAAAAACTATAGAGAATAGGTTCTTTCACTTTCCTGAGATAAGGTCCTGCCAATTGATTAAAATACAGTTCCTTGTCCCATCTGTATGCCTCAAGGATGGAGATGAGCTTTCTCCATTGGGATTATTGAGCGAAGGATTCATGCATCAAAATACCCCCCCGAATGCTGACAAGTTCCGTACCCAGGAGGCTGTATCCCAGCATCTCTGGAAACAATCATGCTGAAGACATGTTCTAGTGTCCTGCAAGTAATATGACTTTCAAAACAGGGAACATTTGTTGTAGGTTAAATGTCAGGCACAATTCATAGCATTGGTACATTAGCGTGAATGCCCTGGATAAGGAAAAAAAAAAAACTGAAATACATGGACAGATTATTTGCTGGATTTACATTAAAGCTAATCTTATTTCACTCCTCTATTTTAAGTAACAGAAAAAAGAAAAAATCCATTCTAAATATGACCACCTTTTGTTCAAGTCATGTCTCCATCATGTACACCGGTGTTAAATTCTAAAAGAATATTTTTTTTTAGTAGACGCCAAACTAACATGATAATGAGTAGTTACATTTTGGCAATGCACAACTGAAAAACACTACATGGCTTTGCCATCTTGGCTACTCGGTATATGTATACACACGCACAAATAGAAAACACTGGATGACACTAATCAGCAAAGCTGAAAAAAATAGCATCAGAACAAGTGAAAATGAGAGAAGCAAGACAGCCTACAGATTTCTAATATAATAGTATATTTGATCTATTGGGGTAGATTTATAAACTGCTTATTTATTTTCTGTTTCCGTACTTTATCGTTACTTCCATGTAAATTATTCACATCATCTTACTTTTGAGCCATATTGTATTTTTAATCATAGTTAATTATGATTGGTATAATTCTTAGAACTTTATAGCTACTTTATACTCTATAATTCATGAAAGCTAATGCGAAAAAATAACAATTCTGACCCAAATTTGCCATTGCATTGAATTTTCGAGGGATATATAGACTAAATGGCTTTTTCTTTTCATGATTTAATAATGCCCATGCGTGGCTGGCACTGGAGCAATGCTTCAGTGGGTAGCTTTGTAGCCCCGCACCTCCAGGGACAAGGGTTGTAATTCTGCCTCTAGTTATGTGTGTCTGGAGACTGGGATGTACTCTCCCCATGTTGTTCAGGGAACTCTGGTTGCAGTCATGCAGTTAGGTGAATTGGAGTGCCCTGGAATCCACGATACACCCTGCTTAGTGCCCTGTTCTTCCTGAGCCCCATGTTCACCATGAGCCTGCACTGGATATGCTGTCGTGGAAGACGGATGAATGTTATACATTTTAATACAAGAACAAAACCAGGAAGTTCCAATGTTTCTCCATTGATAAGAAAGAAGCATATTAATAGTTTCATTTATAAGCCATATTTTTTAACAATAGCTAATAATATGATTGATAATAATATTAATAATAATAATAATAATAATAATTATTATTATTATCATTATTATTATTATTAGCAACAAATACCAGCAAAAGTAATTTGGAGAATTCTACTTGGATTTGTTTAAATGAGGAATGGAAACTGGAGCTGTGAGACATAGTCTTACTCGGAAAAAGTGTCTGTGGGTACACCAGGTGATCGATTTTGAGTGTCACCAAAGGAAAGGCCACTTTGCAAATGACAGTAGTCTTCGAGGGCTAGCCAGCAAGCACATAAACCTGGGAATGGCGTTCCCTCCATTTGAGCAAATTGTGGCATCCGTCACATTTTCTACACTGAAGTTCACAGTCCCCCTTTTTTCTGAAGCATCTGTAGGACCCCCAGGCGGGTAAACACCAGGGAGGTCCGTCAGCTGTCTGATGTTTGCATTTACAGCATCAAACCTGGCTATTTCCCTCCACCAGAACCCATAATCCCTGGCAGTAAGTGTGTTTTTTTTGCCCTAATGCCCCCAGGGCATCTACTTGCTCACACGTGTATGCATCTATCCCTTATTCATCTGTAACTCCGGCTGGATTTACCAGTCAAACATCTGTCAAGCCCCCCCCCCCCTTCAGGATATCAAAGTCAAAACTGCATTTATGTAAATCTTTAACACAATATCAAAGATCTAATTGCATCTATGCTTACAGGTCCCAGAAGATAAATGTTCTAAAGACACATAGCTGCAAGATTAAAAAAAAAGAACAAAAGCAGAGAGAAAAGTGAAAGCTTATCTTTTATTGATTGTTTCTCAGCGTTAGAGTTAAATGTCTTAATCAGCACAATATATTGTTTCCGTTATAGAAAACACAGCTTATAAAGAAAGTTTCACACAAATAATAACCCTTTTAAAATGGCTTGGTGGAAAGTAACGCTAAAGGGCTTTTAAGACTGTTGTGGATGGATGGATGTTATATATGATAATGTGTTTCCATGGAATGTATAGGTCTGTTCTTGCCAATACAGTTTTCTGGGCTGGGGTAGGCAGATGTTGCCTCTTGGCATGTTTCTGTGCTTGACCTGCCACGCCGAGGTCTTCGGGTGTCCTATGCCACCGATCGGGTCCTAGTTCTCTGTGGGTGTGAGCTGTATATGTGGGGAAAGGGGGCTGTGCCCGCTATAGTCACTGAGGTAAGATAATTGATTATCAGGCCAGCTGTCAAAGGAGGAAATTACTCGTCCATAATTAAACAGGCCAGTAACTCAATGGATACTCAATTCTGCTTGCAGTAATGCCAACTGCTCATGGTGACTTGCTTCCAGGTGGGTGTAACTGACTAGTCCATCTAAGGAAACAGGAAAAAATATAAACACATATACCTTGTTTTTAATGAAAGGTTCTGTCCTTCAAAGCTGGGTGCAGAGTACATTGTGCTTATCTGCGTTTGTGGCATCAAAAAGCAGGAGGTGCAGCTCGGGAGGGAATAACGCATCTGTGCTGGACAGACCCCTGCATGGTGGGGATGTGGATTAGCTGCTGTGCTGTTCACACACTGCTGTGTGATCCTAACTAATCCAGTCTAGTCACCCTGTCGTGGTGAATATGTCTGTGTACAAGTATTTGTAATTTTTTATTGCTGTAAGAAACTACCCTTAAACTAGATTTACAAGTGACAAGCTGCTTAAAGCCAGAAGGGTGGCATCGACAGAAGATACTGAAGATTTTCTGTTTCTAGCATATTTGCAGAACTTCTGATAATATGCTGTTGGATGTAGTACTGAACTGCCCCCAGTGCTCTGCCTGGACCTGCTTAGGGAAATTACAGTAACATTGGGTCATTTATTACATTTTTACACATCTTGATTTTTAAAGAAATGCACATTTTGCAGTCCACTTAACCTTTTCGACATATTAGGGTCAGTTGGGTAATGTACTTAAATCTGCTCTAAGTATTACATCTTAAATTTCCCCTGTTTTATTTCAGTGTAGGTACTGCAGTGATTCTAAAATGCTCCTAAACCACCCGATTTTTCCATTCCAAGTCTATCAAAACATTTTTATTTTGACCTGGAAGCTTCAGTTGTGTGGCTTCATATAAAAGGACCATTGGCTTTCATTAGCTAAATTCTAAGCTATTGTTAATCATACACAGCATTATTAAAAAAACAAGGCAAATCTTTTGAGGTTCTTTGTGAGCATACCTGAATGTGCTTGCGTTTTTCCCTCTGTTTATACGAGCCAGGATATCTGTCTATTGTTTGAACCATTCTTATTACCCAAAGCAGGGGTCCATGGGTTCACCATATTGAGTGTATTCCATCTGTTTTACCCTTAAAGCATCTGCCATGGCTGGCAAGGGCATTAACCTAGCAAGTTAGAGAAACTTCAGGACATCTGTCCAAATAGATAGGAAATCAAGACACATGGTCCACTCTGCAAGCCTCTTTGCAGGCACTCAGGCTTCTCTGCTCCAATTCTTCACACCACGGCCAAGCAAAGCCTATCGTAGAGCTTACATTTGTTTTTTAGGAAGGCCAGATATCGCTGAAATTTATTTTAGCAATAATTCACATATCAGTTGCCTCTGATTTTTCATCATGATTATGTCATAAAGTCACAATCGTGACACATGCATACCTGAGCCTCGGGTTTAAACACACCTTCTACTATTCAAATGGGAAAAACGAGACTTGGTGTTAATGGTTTCCGTGGCAGGTTTTAGTAGGCAAGGAAGACGTAAAATAGCAGGTTGAGATTTACGTTCAGCTCATCGTATACTATCATCTTCCGTATTTAAATAAATTTACATAATCACCAAAGCTATAAAATAAATTGATTATACAAATAGATGGTTTTTACTAGATGCAACATGCTTTCTTTTCTATGAGAAAAGCACAGTTATATTTTTTTGATGTCATCCTGACGTGTGTTTACTTAAAACTCCTGGTTTTATAGATACGGACAAAGCAATTACCTACTGTTAATTAGGCATTGCTGTTAGTTGTCAGAAGTGACATAAATCAAAGAAACACACACATATCAAGACAGGTGTGTGCCTTCTGTAAGAGATAGATTTATAAGGTTTGTCAGAACCACTCTTAGCTGTCACTTATCAGTGTTGTTACTGTTAGCTGATACCAATAATGGCCCCACTGTTCAGACCACACACCTCTGAAATGAGTAATATGCTACAGTATTAAGAAATATATTCTGTACTAATTCAAGAACTGGAGGGTGGGAGTGCGTGGTGATGTATATCGCGACATCGCAATGGCCGCACATGCAATACATCATGCTAGGATGTGAGAAAGATTTTAATATAACTGTCAAATAATAAAGATGTCATCATGTAAAATAAGACTAGCATTGTTACAGGTACAGTTTCACAACCAAACATCACTTTACTAAAAAATAACTGATCCATGTGATAAAATGTTTTTTATCTGAAAACTTTGGTTTGTGAGCTTGATAAGAGTCAGCACTGCAGGTTCATTTACATATGTCTAAAAAAACACCTTGGAATGTGCCTTAGTAGTCAATGATGAAGCACCCTGGACATTCTCTGATGTTATTACGGTAACTTAGCTTTTCTTTTGGCTATTGTGCCAGTGCTTGTCCCAATATCAATGACATACACACATATTGGTGCACATGTTTTCTAGAACAAATAAAAATAACATGGCGTGATACTACAAGCTGAGGAGGCGGGTTTGTGTGCCCAATTGGCGAAAATCATACTGTAACTATGATTAGATGATTCAGTTTGTTTATTTTGTGTTTTATTTTTAGGCTCTTCCCAGTTCTGATTGATGCAATATTTAGAAGGACTCCTGCAGAGTTATATTTATAAAGAACACCACTTTCTCTCATGTCGCAGTCAAGCAGTTGCTGCATGGAAGCAATAATCGATTCTTGAGCCAAAGATGTCAACCACTCAGGTGTTTCAGCGCCTCCTTCCATCGCACTTCAGAAGCTATCCCTTAAGCAACCTCAGGAAAAGTTCAGGAACCATGTGTTGAAAAGTAAAAAACTTTAGTATGATATACCTTTCAAGTCTTCATAAACCGCTAAGGGCCCTATTTTGCTCCAGCGGAAAGCGAGACGCAAAGTAGTTCAAATGATTTTGCACTTGTTTCTCACTCATTGGTGTTTTTTAAATGAGTTGTTACTTTAAGGCAGCGAAATGACATCGTGCTTTTAACCAACAAAAAGCACGTACAGTAGCACTGCTGTTTTCACCCCTTTACATAATCAGTATCGTACATATATATATGTAAGTGTAAGTTTCATTTTGTGCACAAGCAGGTCCATTTCCTCAGCTGAAAATTGAGCTGGATTGCCCGGTCAACACACCGTCATAATAGCAATCTAACACAGCAAATGCTGTGATGTGCCATTCAGATTGGTTTATTGCATGTTACATCAAAACACACTTCTGAATAATTAAGAAAATTAGGACAAACTTTTTGCACTTTGCAGTGACACGAAATATGTTTTTTCGACCATCAAACAAAATCGATTGGGACAATGTCTTGCACTTTACGCTTTGCATTAGATAGTCTAAGAATCACCGTTATCAAGGATTCTAGCCCTAGCACTTGTGGCCTTACCATTAGCATTACAAAATCTGCTCATTCTCTTCTGACTTCTCTCATTACCACAAAGTTTTTGGCAGCAGAATCGCTATTGGTCGGCTTTTTTTTTTTTTTGTGCATTGCACCTTTCTCTGTAAAATCTAGACAGTGGAGTTTGTGCAAATCTCAGGAGGGTGATTGTTTCTCAGATCCTGGAAACACATTGTCTGGCAGCAATAGTCATGCAGGGTTTAAAATCACTTTAAGAGCGAGCATTTTTACTGTTCTAATGCTTGGTCACACACAACCTGAGTCTCTTGACCCGGCCTGCATACTATATATATATATATATATTAATTTGTAGGCACAGGCTATAAGTACTAAGTAGAAGATCTAAATAACAAAATGGCCAAGTATTTATGCAGCATTTTCTGAGTGTAATGCATCTCAAGCCTTATATATGCTTTTCAGACATGACAGGCTGGTCATAAAAATCTATTTGTGTGGCAGGTGACCAGTTACCTTTGTGACAGCGAGTCCCGTACATCAAGGTCAGATGTAGCTGTTATACTTACAAGAGGAACAAAGACATTCTGAAAGTACTTTCCCATCACACATGTATGACATCAACATTGGCAGATGCATTATGAAGTACATTAGGAGGCCACATTATATAATAGAAAACTGTACTTTTGAGGCAAAACTACTTTATATGTGTTGCCACTTGCCAAATAATAACATCCAATTTATATTGTGGGGATGGTTTTAAAGCTAAGAATGTGCTGTAATGAGAAAGGTTGTAAACATTTTTGTTCCCTCTGGAAGCAGCCCATTGACCTTTGAAAAAAGCCAAGCAGAACTGCTGATCCACAGCAAACTGGACTGAGCATTGAACACTACAGAGGTTGTCAGTCCAGGGCATCATTCTCACTCGGCTGTAAGAACACACAGGGGGGTAGGGGAAAGATGTATAGATGCATGTCCAGATTGAATTTAGGTCTGAGGGCACCTGGGGTTGTACAATGCTAGCTTGCCTTGGGCTAGGACAGTGCACTGTGTGTAGGAGTGCTGTAGACAAGAAACCATATGGTCCTATTTGTATCTGAAATCCTCTGTATCAAACCAGCGACACCTTGCAGGCAGGGTGACAAATCCGAGGATTTTCCTGTGGAAGCCGTTGAAAATGCTGACTTTGTCTTTGAGACAATCCTAAAACAGAATTTTCTAATACAGATTTTTTTTTTTTTTTTATTGAAAAAATAATAATAAAAATATATTAAATAATATATATATATACACACACAGTGTTATTAGAACAAAATTTTGACTTTTTTGCCTCCAAAACATGATTTCATTTCATAATGTTCATGAAATATGCAGTTGGTTGCACACAACAAATATCAGATGAAGTGAGACCTACTGTTTTTATCCACTTTTAACTTTAATATTTGGTATGTC
>JAODKN010000002.1:22646117-22661622 GCA_026774425.1 Petrocephalus zakoni
AACTGAGAATCTGATGTTTTATTAAATATTTTGCTATGCACCACCTGGGTACAATTTCTGCATTGCCGGCTGTCCCACAAAGGTAGCCGTCGACGGAAAAGTTGCATTGATTTTCAGTTCCCTTCCCCACGTGTGCCCTTGCTCTTCATCCACTTATTTTCTCATCTTTCCCTGCCTCCTCTGGGGGATTCTGTCTGCATACAGTTTTGCCCATTGCAGAGTAGATGCACGCCAACGTATCCCGTACCACGGCTCACAGAACGGGTTAGGCGATACCGGCTTAATTAGTCAACATCATAAATCACCAGACAAATTGACATATATGCCACGAGAGAGACGATTCCTAAAAGAGTCTGAGGACCATGCTAAAAGACATTGCAATTATTGATTAATTGATGGCAGTTGTTGTGCAGTGACAAAGGTTTCAGAGACAGGAATTCTTCCAGAGAGTCACCGATGTAAGTATTTAAATTATTATTGTACAAAAACTTAACCTTGTGTATAAAAACGAAAGTGCTGATTCTCAGTATATTCTATATACTTCCTTTACAAATCCACACACTTTATCAGTCAGAATTCTCTATTCTAAATTCCCCTCTGCATAATGGCTCCTATGCTTGTCAATGTGTTTAAAACATTAGCTCTCATGTTATTTTTTTATATATATTTAAAATATATGCAAATTATTGATTTCAGTATAACCGTGTGAAAAACTTGCCGTTAGAAAAATACTCTAACATAAGCAAATGATTTCACTTCTCCATTACTTTCTTTGATAATATCTGAAAATATATATAGACTTACTTAGACACCCCCCCCCCCCCCATTTTAACCATTTTTTAAATTTGAGGTATTTTGAGTATGTAGTGACACCCAGAGCTTCATATACTACAGATTTAAGTGTGGCTAATTTTACCTCCCTAATAGTTTATCTTCTAACTATTTATTCATATATATTAGTTTATTTATCCATATCCAAGATACAACAAAGCAAAATAGATATCAACTAAACCAATGGATACTTTGCTTTCATAAAGGTAACATATATGACTATGTGTGGGTGTGTGTGTGTGTGTGTGTTTGCATAGATCACATTTGGGGACCAAAATGTCCCAAAAGTGTGGTAAAACCTGAAATTTCCCTTTTGGTTACTTACGGTTAAGGTTAGAGCCGGGTTAAGGTTAAGGGTGTCATGATTGGGATTAGGGTTTTTCCCTAATGCAGTGTTCCCATAATTATAGGATTACACACTGCATGTGTGTGTGTGTGTGTGTGTGTGTGTTTGCGTGGGGGAGGGGGCAGATGTCAATCCATTTTTGTATTCTGAACTTACTGGCACTAAGAAGGCTTTACGATATCATCAACCAATATCTGTGTTGGACTTCTTCCATTAATGTTAAAAAAGGAAAACATCTCCAGGAATAGCTGCATTGATATCGAAATGTATGAATGTAGATCAAAATGTAGCCTTATAAATATGCATGCCTAAATAGGGTACCCTGTGTCTGCATGTGCTTAACATGAGGTTCTCATGAAAAGTCTCATGTTTGCTTTTAATAAGTTATGGTGACAGGCTATTACATGTTTGGTATAAACATAGTGGTTGTTTTTTTTTCTTTCATTTTCAGATGACTTATAGATTTAGATTGTGGCTGCATAGTGCTTATTTCAGTTGCTGATAAATTTCCTCACTATAGTTATGATGCTAGAAATTGGTATGAATGAAATGTATCCCTTCTTAAAGGGCAAGTACATTCAGATTGGATTGAATTATCCTGAAATACTGAATTACAGAAGACTCAGTGAGCTGTAGATCTGCCACTCAAATCACCAGTAGAAGAGCAGACTTGATGAGGAAAGTAGATTTTGTTGTTGTCAGCACTCCTGAGTAATTCCAAAACCATAGCTGCAAAATGTAATAAGGAGTATGATACAATTGAAATATAGATTTTCAGTCTAAGTTTAGTCTTCTATTAGTTATCCTATATTGCTTAAAAGGACAAAACATGGATTCTGCTGATGCATTTTAAGCCGTAATGATACAGACATTTTAAGTCCAGTGTATTTTAAATGAATGCGAAGTATCAAACTCATTTTAACTACCTTCCAAGAATGGGTTATTAATTCTATCTATCTAACTATCTATCTATTTGTCTGTCTGTTTATTTATGTATTTATTACTTTGTTTGTTTGTTTGTGGGTCATGCCTGAAACATTTCCCTTGAGAACCATCCAGGTAACACCTTTATAAGATGCCATAACCACCTTCTCAAACTGAAAGAGCAGCAACTCTATTACAAGGTCCCTCCAGATCTCCAAACTCCTCACCTTGTCATGGATAGTGAATCCTCAATTGTTTCAGTTGTTGAAAGCAGTTGTGGATAGAAGGCAGCCGATGCTTGTCATGGTGGTAACCCAGGAACCTCTGGTGGACACCTGTAGTGAGGAAAGCTGTCAAAGTGAAGGAGGAGGCCTTCAGGGCAGCACTAGCACGGGGGTCTCCGGAGACAGCTGAAAGCTATTAACAGCCTACAGCGAAGGCAGTGGTGGAGGAGAAAGCCCATGCATGGGAAGAGATTTGAGAGCCTATGGGGAGAGACTGTTAGGTAGTGGCAAAGATGTTTTGGCAAAACATTAAAAATCTATGGAGGAGGAGAAGGGATTTTTCTCCAGCTGAGATCAGCTATGGTGGTGAAATGTTGACCAAGTCTGGTGACAATGTCAAGCACTGGAAAGAATGCTTTGAGAAACCCCTTAACCCAGTAGATATGCCATCTCACCAGGAGGCAATGTTGGCAGCTTCTGCTGCTTCAGTGTCTGTCACTTCAGCTGAAGTCACGATGGCAGTTAGAGACCTCCATAATGGAAAGGATGCAGAGGTAGATGAATTCCAGAGATGTTGAAAGCACTGTATATTGGGGTAACATTGGTAACAAGTCTGCATGTTCCTGTTGCATGGAAGGCGGATACAGTATATCTGAACTGGACTAACCAAAGAGGAACTCTATAGGGTTAGTTCTAAATATGGTGGATCACATTTCTCAGTCTGTCTGTTAAAGACTATGTCAAGATACTTGATAAGAGACACTGCTCAATGATCAAACCTAGGATTTATTAGGACCAGTACAGATTCTAGTACAGATGACCAGATTTTGCAACAGGCGACCTGGTCCTTTCCTTTGTGAGCTGTGTGAGTATTCGTGAGAATTGGATAACACAGTATACTGTATATGTGTTTTGTAGACTTGAGGAAGGTATATGGCCATGCAGGAATATGGTGTGTTGGGGCTGCTACTGCATTCTATTCAGTCCCCTATATGAATACAGAGTTGTGTCGACATCTGTGGCTGGAAGGGCATCCAGGATGGGGAGCTAGAAGCAATAGATACTACTATTTAGAGATGATGTTGTGCTTTTGGCCTCATCCAGAACCTTCTACACATGCCTGAGAGATTCAGTGCTAAGTGAGAGAGGTCTGTTGAGGAGGTCTGGGCGTATTATAAGGATTCCACCCAAGGGAGCTGTTTCAGACACGCCCCACTGGGTGGAGACCGCAGAGTAGACACGCTGGAGGGATTATATCTCCCAGTTGGCTTGAGAACATCTAGGGATCCCCCTCAATGAGTCTGGCCCTAAAAATAGAGGTCTGGTGTGACATGCTTGACATACTACCACCATGATGATACTGATTATGTTGATGATGATGATGATTGTTATTATTATTATGATTATTAAGAATACGAAGAAGAAGAAGTATGAATTTCCTTGCAATGATAATAATGATGTATATATAATGACAGAAGTTCAGCTATGTGAATGGATATGTAATAGTTCTTAATATACTGAATGTAGAGAATATTACTATTGGAGACCCACCCTCTTGTAATTCACTTATAAAAGCTCTTTCTTTCTTTCTTTCTTTTTTAAGATGACAGCATTATAATGGCTGGATTGGATTTTCTCATTCCTGCCACCGTTACAATTTTAAATCAGCCCCACTATTTCAGCTTAGTTAGAATTATGCTTGTCAGGCTCTAATTGTTTTGAAATTAACTGTATGTCTCATACACAGGCATATAAGGAGCCTTATATGTAAAGCACTTGCCTGAACAGGATGTTTCTCCATTTCATTCTCAGTGTAGTACTTACCTTTTCAAAATGCAAAAACAGTTATGATGAATTTCCCGAAATTGCAGATACTTTCCACAGAACATTCAAAATAATTAACTGTCAAAAGCACATGCAGTAATTTCACATATTTGGACCTGAGCAGTTGTGTCTTCACTATGCATTATATGAGTACTTGGAAGATGCACCTTTCACTTTTGTTATAAGTATTGAGGAAAAAGCTCTGTAAGAGGGTCTCTCTATTGAGTCCAGCAGACTAAATAATCACAATATAGTTTCACAGAAGGAAAGGCAGGAAAATGGACATTTTTGTCAAAGGCTTGCATTAATACAGTACCATCATGCAATGTAACAGAAGGGTAATACATCATGTATTGTGTAGCATCCATTGATAAGTACAAGGATTGAAAGCATAAAATATCTATGAACTATCTTCCTGATATTCCCCTTATATCATTGTCAGAAGTGTGTTTGGGAATGAATGTGCAGTAATTTTTAAAAAGAAGTAATAACTAAAAAGTAACTAAGTAATCTTTCATTACATAAACAGAACATTGCAACATTGGTAAACTGATTGGAATTAGGGAGAGGAAGAAACTGGTCTGCTACATATTTTCTGTGCGATCAGCCTTGGACTTCCCTGCCTCTGGATTAACATTCTGATAAGAGGGATACTGAATGCTGCCTTCTTAAGTTAAATGTTTAAAGAAGACAAGCAATTTTAGCTGCTGCAGATCTCATCAATATGAAACTGGGTGCAGAGCATGGGGAGAGGCAGACAGGAACATACTGACACCCCACCTCCCCAAATCCCGTACTGAATCCACTTCCTCTTACACCTGTCAACGATTACAAATTGCGAGGAAACAAAACTTATGCTCCCTTCAAAGATTCTGGCTTAGCTTTGAACATTTCGCCTAAAATGTGAAGTAAAAATAAATATTGCTAACATGAATAGCTTCATCCTGATACTGTATGGCATGTGGAAATGATAATATACAAAGCATACAATGCAGGTGTCAACTTTGAAATCCATGCACTTGAAAGGAACTGAATTGTGGCTCGTATTTAATCTGCGAGGATAAGCTGTGCTTCGGTAAACAAGAGAACACTGACATGGCAGGTTTCAGTTTCATAAAGTATGTCAGCCTGCCTGCACTTTATATGCATAATGCAGAATGACTAACAAATGACTGTGGATGCAATTAACTCTGGATTTCCTCTACATAGCGCAAGCGTACACACACACCCCCCTACGCCGCCTTATTCTTCCACTGCCTCCATTGCTCAAGAAATATCATCCATGGCTGCTATCTATTTTCACAGTGAGCAATAGCATAACAAGAAGTTCCTTGGAATTTTCCAGAAAACATGCTTTGCATAATATGAAGTCAGACTGGTATTCTTTAAAATTAGTATTGTAATAGTTATTTCAGGCAGCATTTCCTTCATGAATGTGGGCAATTAATACTTATATACAATAAGTCATATTTAAATTCATATGTATGTATATCTGAATTCATTTTATGTTAGGGTATTAGGGAAGAATGCATTTGATGCTTATTTTATTTCTTTCTGTATATGACTCTTATATGTTACACTGTATTCCAACCTACTGCAAAGACAACATTAGCATTCTTCTTATTTTCTTCACAATGTCATACAAGTTACTTTCAAAACACAAAATTTGCATGCAGTTAAAACTCCTGAAAGACATCTTTGCAGTTGCCAGGTGCTAAGCTGAATGCTGTCAATTTACCTGAGAGCTTCTCATCCCTAACGGTTTCTCTTCACTGACCAATGGGAGTGATGAGTCGAGTTCTATGAGCTTTAATAACACCAGTGAGGCCTATTCTCACCATCTGAGCGCATGTCAGAATAACACATCACATGACAGGGACTCTTTAACGAGCTCTGAGATACAGAATTCGGCATGGGACTGCTGCGAGTGTAGTTCTAGAATAAGGAACTCCACATTCCTGTCATAAGAACCCCCCACCATTATATTTCTGCCATTTCAATAAACAGTACAGTGTTTGAAGACATGCCATGATGAAAAACCGAAATTCCAATTCTAAAAGGGATGCGATTTCTCACCTGTCAGTTTTCCCGCTTAAATGCATTTCCCTTTAAAAACTCCACAAATGAACAGAGGAAGAACGTAATCAAATTACCAAAGGCTTTGCCCCAAGAAACCATGTGCTAGAAGAAAAATATACGGGCTGATTGTTTTTCCATTGTCTTGGGCTGATGTGCTAATCTCTTTGAAGTTGTGTCTCTTTCATCATTAAACCACAGAGCGCAGCAGGCAGCCAAAATAAAAATGTCCAAACAATTGCACGAAATATAGAATGGTAAGCATTTTAAAATCTAATAAATGAATAATTGAATTATTTTACAGCAAGCTCACAGAAAGGGGAAATGATCTGAAAATTAATTTAAAAAAGACTTCAAATTATTTTTTTGTCTGGGTGTCATAGTATTGATATCTTCAAAAGTGCAGTTCTCTGCTGTGTTGTATTAGTTAGAGGCCGATGATATTGGTTAGTTATCAATAAATCGAGCAAAATACATAATATACAGTATAGTAATGGCATGGTGTCTTATGTAGTTCAACTGTTGTATTAGGACTGTGTAGGATGAAATCATGTGCGTCTTACATTACAAGGCTGTAGTGAGGTATTCCGAAACATCGCAAATCAGCCTAGGTTGAAGTAGACAGTCCAGGCTGTGTGGTCTGTAAATTGGCCAAGGGACTATTCCACGTGGACAATTTAGAGTCTGGATCTGGCTTGAATTATGCAGTGCCGTGCCAATACAGGGCAATTCGCTGATGAAAATTACAGAGTTTACAATTGTGATCCTATTTAGGTTAATTTAGATGCAGCCATATAAAATATTGCATTAGTTAGTCTAAAAAGAAAATGGTCCTAAACGTGGATACTTTCTGGAATATTTAGAAGCCAACTTTTTTTTTTTCTTTCTTTTTGAGTTAGTGTACAGCTGTTTTATAGCTAATTTTGGGCCATTAAGTTTATATTAACTATCAAAAGCCACAGGAGTGGTGCTTGACCGATGATTTAAACCTACAAACCTCTAATTCAGGGATATGTTTTTGAAATATCGCACTGTAAAATTAAATGCTCTTTACAGAATTATGATTTTTATTGCTTTTATATTGGTGAGCTATTCCTGTGTTCTAGTAGTTATATTTAAATAGTGTATGTCTGAGGTTACAAAGTCCAGAAACAATTTTCCTCCTAAAATACATGTTTAAAATTGACCAAATAGTTATCTGATGATTTCATGAAAAATGAATAATTCAGAATATTTAGATTAGTTTATTCATACATCCATCTATTTCTCATTACTGCTTACACAATGCTGGGTCATGGTGAGCCCGGAGGGTATTCTATAAAGCACCGGGCACAAGGCAAAGTAAACCCTCAATGGGCTACCAATCAGTCACACACTAAGGGCAATTTAGAGTGTCCATTTCTCTGCATACTGCCAGTCTTTGGATGGAGGGTAGGAAACTTCAGCATCTGGAGGAATGTGCATCTTTCCAATATGTTTGTCATAGGCGTAATTTTCTATATTCTCTTTTATTGACGGGAAGACTAACAGTATACAACATCTTTATGTCTGTTTATGCAAGATCAAAAGGTCAGACACATGCTAGGATAATTGTCAATAACAAAAAAATGGAAAGTAGAAGGATTTATCTCTGAACAAGCAGAATCTTCCAATTTGCTACCACAAAACCTGACATGTGGTGAATACAATGTAATTGATAGATTAAGAAATCTCAAATTCCAATGAACAAAAAAAAAAAACAATGAACATCAGTTATTGTTATGTTTAGGTTATTTATCTCTGCCTAAGGGAAATGAATAATTTAATTAAATTGGCTTCTTTGAGAACGTCCTCTGAAGTGGCACAAGGCATAACTGAAAGTATGACAGCATTTATCATTTAATCTAGCTTTAATTATTTCATAACACAGACACTCAAAAATGTTGCCCTCAATATTTAATTCACCTAGGAGCAGATAAACGTGAAAAATCCCACAATGATTTAATTTTTCTTTCACATTAAACCTGCTATCATCACTGACATTTTAAAGGACATTAAAAAAACTAAATGTCAATCAATCAAATAATACAGGCTGCTGTCAAAAAAGTAACATCAACAAAAACTCACTTAATGGGATGGTAAGCAATCACACGTCATCAGATAACGTTCAGTATTCCATGGTGCACATTCTCCAAGTGTTTGGAACTCAATATGACACCAAACTCGTATGAGGAATCCAATGATTTAGTGTTTGTGACAATGACCAGGCATCACTTTGTAATCTCCCATGCGGACTCCATCTAGATAAGATCCAGTGATTGGGATGTCCTTGGCATAAGGTTTACATTATCATCATGCTTATAAAACAATTCAGTGACTGCTACTGAGCCGTGGATGGGGATGAAATAAGCCACTAGTATGATGAAAGTAATGTTCCCCCACTGGCTGCTGGCTTTGTATTTATTGGCATTTATTGGCACTGTCAGCGGTGCCGTATGCATCTGAACCAGGAACACGAACCCCACATGATAATAAGGCTGAAAATAGAATCCTTCATTGTGCAAAACAAGCATTCAAGCATGTTGGCTTCTTTTCACATCTGTGACATACATACTCATTCATTTTTAGAGAATGGAGCAGAGAATGGTTTTTCTGACCTTCTCTAGCGCTCAGCTGACCACTTCACCATGTTCTTTGTACCGCTAGACTTTTGGTTATAGAAGGGGTTTAGTTGCTACAACGTGACTATGTTTTATGAAGGTTTTGTGAACATACCTGGCCACGGCTTAGAGTAACATTTGCAGCAAATTGATGTACTTTGCCTTAAAGCTCAAACTAATGAACACAATGTCATCACAAAAACGAAGAAAACGTGATTTTGTCTGTGGCTGCACCTTAGATGGTGTGGATTTTCTCTCAGGCTTCCATATAACACCTTAATCTGGTAATCCACGTTAAACACTACTAAGATGACTAGTCTTCCACCTTGAAACTCCTGACAACAATAATGACCCCTTTTTCAAAGTCACTTTTAGCCATGACAGCCAAAATAATTGGCAAATGGGCCGGCCCAGCATTTTAAACATAACCCTTAAGCATGATGGGATGACATTTGCATAATTAACTCAGGAACCACACCTGTGTGAAGAGACCCGTTTTCAATCCAATAACCTGAACCCCCCATTCACTGGTTATAGCAATTAACTATGCATATAGAGAGTACATTTTAGACATTTTCAGGGATGTTGATTTTCATATCAGGTGGAGTAGCTACATAGAAAAGGAAGGATAAACACAAACTAATTTTACATACTGTATATATAATATTAGTGAGTCTGTGAGACCCACAGGTTATGTGAAAGATTTTGCTAACACCCCGCTCTTAAAACAATAGCATCCACTTGTGATAATGCAAAATTGATACACCTTACTAGTTATAATAATTTCCTATTTACAGGGTATAATACAGTCATGGGGCCAGAACCTCTCTATTGAATACAGTAGGTCTGCCTAGTACCAGGCAGGGCCGAACCCCCTGTTGCCGACAGAACAGTCTGAAGTCATTGAAGCATGGATTCTACATGGTGCCGGAAGTCTTGCTTCTGGAGTTTGGTGCATGACATTCTCCCGCACGAAGCCTCCCTCTTGCCCTTAACAAGCACGCTATTCCGCTCTGGCTGAGTTTATTAACGAGACATTTTTGCCCAAAGAAGGGCCGCTAACAGGGTTATTTATTTATTTGTAAAGCACATCATCGTGCGTAAACTCGAGACACTGCAATGCGTGGAAATTACAGGAAGGATTACGGCTTTTGAGATATCACCACATTTAGCACCAACAGCCATAACATGTTCAAAATGACTTAGGTCGCAGATATTGCTCATTCTAAAGCTATGGCAAACAGCAACTGAACCTCTTGACCTTGCTTCCTGTGTTGAGTCTCGGGGTGTTAGCATAAAAGGAACAGGTTCACCTAATAAAATGGCTGGTGACTTTGTACTTCTTTTCGAGGATTACCACCAGTGTGGGTAACTCAGTTTTACAGCTAAATTTCAAGATTTTAACACGGGATCAGTTGTTATTATTTAGGAAAACACTGTCAACACTCAGTCACAATGCAGGAGGAAACACGGACCCTCATTAAATCCATGCTCAGCTTCTTAGCTGGAAGCAAAGTAAAAACTCTACGCAAATTAAATTTTGGTTAGCAAGTCGATCTTGCATTATTTGAACTATGTAGGACTATGTGCACTGGAAACACATGCATGCACATGCAAAAATAATTTTACATTTTTGTATTGTTTCGCATTGTATGTATGTATAATGTGAAACAATTAAAATCTGGAAACCTCTGTAGCATTGTTATGGATAATGCCCATTGCTTTTTGGCTGAATATCACAAAGAAAGGGTGTATCTAATTGTAAACACTATATTCCTTTGTACATTTCCGTATAATCTTCCACCGGGCATGGTTTTTCTTGATCACAACACATTGCCAACCAGGGAATCTTCTTTCAGAACAATTAATCCGAGCTATAATTACACACAAAAGCATTGACTGTAACCACAGAGTACATTTGAATAGGCTGCACGGATGTGATTATATGATACATACCCCTTAACGGTGGGGCCAGTCTCTGCCAGTTTGGGAGTTTTTAGTCCAGTGCAACCTGTAAAGTATTAGCAGCATACCTAGATGTACTTTCATTAGAAAAGGTGAATTTTCTGCTTTTTTCCTTCTCAGTGAATATGGTGGACTGAGGGGGCTTTCTTAAGAAATAGCAGCTGTTATCAGTTACATAACAATGGTGAGATGTCACATAGTTCCTCTTCCGACTGGTGAAGCTATCACAAGTCATTAATACAGTCCCTTCCATCTGCTGCTGTATCAGGATATCAAGGTGTGTGCCAACTTTACGGACTGCTGAGCGTCCACAGGACAAAGTAGAGCTTACCTAGTGCAGGTTGAAAACATCACTCTCTTCCAGCCAGCCCAGAGTCCACTGCCTAGCTGTCATCTCCCTGTGCAGCAAAAGTGTCACAAATGTCATCTCTTATTGTTTGCATATAGTGCCGATGGATATGTCAAGTTTTGTGGGTTTTTGCAGTTTTACTGAGTATATGAGCTTAGGCGATGCACATCCCTTAAGAACGGTCACAGCAATAAAGAGGTACAAAGGTCATTTTTAATTGCAGTTTAAATTGTTTAAAATAAACAAACAAGAAAACAAAGAAACAACCCAAAACATGCTACTTCAGCTGAACCCAGTGATGCGACGCAGGTCTTTAATGAAGACATGATGTTGTCGCCACACTTGACATTCGAAAGCTGTGAGGAATGTATCTGGGGAAGAGTCGTGCTGCTTGATGCCTATAGTAATATCCCTGTGAGGAAGGACTCTGCTGGGAGAGACCAGACTAAAAAGAGACCACATGCCCTCTACTGGTAATAAGGAGTAAAGGAAGTACAACATAAAGTGCCCTAAGCAGAACTGTTAGGCAATAATAAAGTCAATCAGATCAATGTCACAGGAAACAAGCTCCATTTACTGGAATGTTTATCTTTTTTATATGTTGTGGCTAAATGAAGGACCAGATAATAAATGGATATTATTTCCCATCCATCTTATCTTGGTTAGGGTCACCTGGAATCTATCCCAGGCAGCACAAGGCTGGGGTACACCATGGACAAATGGCAAATACACATACCATCATATGCTATCAAAAATGCCCTAATGCCATGTCTTTGGACTGCTGCGGAAACTAGAGTGTACAGTACCCATGTGACATGGTGAGAATATGCAGACTCCACACTGACGGAGTAGAGGCAGGAAGCCACAAAGCTATCCTCTGGAGCACCTCAGCAACCCTTTTCCCTAATGTAATTACATTTTATTATTGTTGTTGTTGGTATTGTTGTTTTTTTATAGTATAAAACCATTTCAGTGGCAGCTGTTTACTTACACAAGAATGCACTGGTACTTCTACTTATAACATTAAAAGGCTGGTGGGGCGGGTGAATGATTCACTATTTAAAAGTTCAGCCAAACTGATATTTCTGTTACAGATCCAATTGTTAGCTGAAGACAACAGAAAATGCTAGAGTACAATATAGTACAGCAATACTACAGCAATACTACTACGTCCGGTCCCCTTCTGAGTATTGCATTAAAATAATTGTAAAATTGTACAAAGTTATGGAGACATGTAAGAGTTTCATTGTCTTACAAAAAGTTTAATCCAGATTCAACAACACGCACTCTCACATATACACACATACACCTATAAAAGCAACAGATTTAATTACAGCAATTCATTCGTTCCACATAAATCCATCTCTATAGATAGAAGATCCCAGACCCATTTGTTCAGCTCATTTTGGATTCTCATTCAGGACTAAGGGGACATCAAAGGCAGATCAGAGTGGTTATGAATTAATTAACAATATGAAGTGAATAAGGACACATCAGCTCACACTTTTATTAATTAATATTTTACAACGAGGCACTTTGGTGTATTATCTGTAAAATGCAGACTTCGGTGTACATCAGTAGATGACACAACAATGCATAAAGTGAATTACGTCCATATAGGGGATCAGTAATTTGAGTATTTGAAATGTGTACACTTTCTGTAAATAATAGTTCTAAAATGTATCATGGCCCTTTTCACACCATCTAGGTAGACTGGTACAGAAATGTCCCAGCCTATTATGAGAAGAGTTCACCAGTATTTCTTTTTTTAATTATGTGAGTTAATTAGTGTCCCTGACATTTCACTGCAATCTCCTTTCCTGAAACTGAAAAGATGACATATTCAGAAAACTAATATCTGGCATTTTAATTCTTGACATCTGTAGTGGTACATATATTGTCAGATTTCTCTTATTAGTGGGATGAAACATCCCTCAAGCAAGTACCTTTTTGTTGTGTTTCTCCTCAATCTCCATGTCCCCTTTTTCTTTGACGCACACTCAGAATGACAGTTTTGGCATTTCCATTTTTTATTATTATTTTGAACAAAAATCTTTTGCTTCAGTGAGCAGTGATGTTAGAAATTTCCTTTATTTTGTCGTTGCCATGTTTTTTCGACTATATTATTCCCATAACAGAAAACAGAGAGTCCATTGCAACTCCCACGAGAATATCAGTGTGACTACTAACCCATTATGTGAAATAAAGACAATGTGTACTATCATGAGATTGCTTAAACAGGCCTAGCCAATGCAGGATCATAATGAGTTGTCCCAAGGATCACAAGATGATGGACATGGTATCATTCCATCCTGGGGCACACAAACTGCGGGCAACTTAGGGACACCAATCCACATAAACTGAAATTTAAATTAACAAGATTAAACAAAGCAAATGTACATTAGTACTGAAATAGAGCTGAAATTAACTATAACCCTTACTCAACACACCTAGCCATGGAATGGATAAAAACCAACAACCCAAGAGATGAGCTACTCCAGAGTATGTATGCCATCCCAAGGCACAGAAGTGTAATTAAAATGAAAGTAAAAAATAATAATAATGCGAACTGGTTCAGATTTGCTTCCGCTATAGATGATAAGTACCCCTGGGTAAGTTAGAAAGGTACAAACACCCTTCACTTACATACTGTATATGCATATGGGCAACCTCTGCGATTTCACTGAGGGTACAGGAAGTAAAACTGCGAATACTGTAGCTGATCTGATCTGAAAAAAAATGGTAGGCTTTCAAAACACCACTGAGTTGATACTTTTATCAAGAGAAATGTCCCAGCCTATCACAAGAGGAGTTCACCGGCATTTCTTTACTTTTTAATTATGGAAGTTAATTAGTTTCCCTGACATTTTACCGCAATTGCCTTTCATGAAACGTATTATGACATCTCACACATGGTCCGTCCTTTTTTGTACCAAGACAGTAAATCAGAATTCTTACAAATCTGGCTTGTGGGAAACAATGGCAGGGCTGGATGCCTGACATTTCTGGGTTACAAAATTCCTATTACTGCTCAACATTACCATGTCTAATCTGAATTCACATTAACACATTTCCACTGAAAAGATCACACTCTCCAAATTATCTTGTTCTTATACTCTGCTCATAAACAGAACATAGCAGATTTAGGAGCAGTGCTGTGAAGGGGAGAAAGCAACCTAGCATGAGATTTTGGTTGGATGTATTAAGGACACACACATTCAGTGAACAATATTGCAACAAGAAAGGTTACGAATAATTCATTTTTTTTTTTTAATTACTGAGCTACACCTTGAGAAAGTTTTATAAAGGAACAAAGGCAATAGTATTTTTCTACTGAGATAAAGAAAAGAATCATAAATGCATGGGTTTATAAAAAAAAACATTATTTCAACAATAAATCAAAAGGAAAAAACTATGAAAAAAGAAGCCGATGTCAATGTGTAATATGTCCATGGAGAATGGAATTAATTCTGTCAAAATCAAATAAGAAACTAAGACTTTAATCTTACTTTTCTATAAAGTAGGGAATAAATAGCTTATAGTCTGCTGTTCTTTTGATGAAATGGATAATTGCCAGCCTTCGGATAGTTAAAAAAGGTGTATTTTTTTTACGAACATGTGTAAGAAATTACACAGCTATATGTACCACCTCATGTGGTAATGAACACTAAACCCAAGTAACTTCGAAAGGATCACCGCTGTTTTCAGCTTCAGCCTCGTTATCGTCCTTTCATTACATTCTTCCATTACATGTTTCACAGATCATGGGTGACGGAAAATGTCAGCAATCAACATTTTCCATCAGGTCCCATCTATCGACCGAATCGGTACGGCAGAAGCTCTGCTGTGATTTTTGAAATGAAAAGCAGCAGCCCGCAGAGTAAACACTAAACTGATTGGCACCATATTGACTCTGTGGCTGCTTTGATTGCACAGCATGTCAGAATCGGTATAATTATTCTTGTGGTATTTACGGTTTTCCACACTTTATTTACATTTCAATATATTTACCAGCTGAGAAGGGCCTGTCCACTCCATACCAAAAACCACAGTCATATATAACAGTCTATATGCTGTAAGTCAAGCAAAGCACTCAAGGCTTATGCACTGTAGGTCTAACATAATGGGTGTACAAAAGTCCGATGCCAATAGGAATGTCTTTCAAAAAAGACAAAACATGAGTGTTATTTATCAGAGAACTAACAGGTCAACTAGATGAGAAAACCATGTATAATTACTTTATCTTGCGTATGGTTCACCTCAAACTGTTTTAGTTTAAAATTACTTATAATTGTTCATAAAGGCTGTTAGTCTATAAATGGTTTCC
>JAODKN010000002.1:22673479-22685092 GCA_026774425.1 Petrocephalus zakoni
CGACCCAGAACGTCCCTAGTTGAGGTCAGCAGTGCCCCATCCCCACCATATACAGTGTTGATGGTGCACCGCTTTCCTGCCCTGAGCCGCCGGATGGTGGACCAGAATCTCTTCGAAGCCGTCCAGAAGTCATTCTCCATAGCCTCACCGAACTCTTCCCACACCCGAGTTTTTGCCTCAGCGACCGCTGAAGCTGCGTTCCGCTTGGCCCGCTGGTACCCATCAGCTGCCTCTGGAGTCCCACAAGCCAAAAAGGCCCAGTAGGACTCCTTCTGCTGCTTGACGGCATCCCTCACCGCTGGTGTCCAACAGCGGGTTCGAGGGTTACCACCACGACAGGCACCGACCACCTTACGGCCACAGCTCCGGTCAGCCGCCTCCACAAAATAGAGTAATATTTTGTTAGTGTCCGGCTGAAAGTTATATATTTTGACACCAGCATCCAGTAACTGGAAATGTTTAACGCTGTTTATCTGGGTAGTAAGTGTATATTTTCTCTAAACGAAAAAGATCATTTAATAATAGAACATATGCCAATTATGAGTAAAACAATAAAAACTAACAGGGATTTCTTATATTCTCCGAAAGGTTACAGATATCTTGTTGGACAGCTAGGTGTGCTAGTGGTCGAGTAAAAAAATTACATGATTTTATTGGATGGTTGCTGCAACTACTACCGTGACTTTAAGAGAGATTTTGAAACGCACTTTGGCTGACATAATATCATAGTTGTACGTCAACATGAAGATCGCAGTACTGTACATACCCTAAACACCAGACATCTCTTTAAAAATAGCTACTTATAAGAGGTTAAGAGAATAAATCAGCACATCGTCATCCACAATTTACATACAGGTTTATGGTTTGAGGATATCTTTATCATTTGCAGCCGATGAAGTGCTGTCATCACTAAGTCAAGCCTTTATTTCTAAATAACAGCAGTCACAGAAACGTTCACTCTCACACACAGCCATGCTGAACGTGCTAATGTGTTGATCCATGTGATTAAATCTGCGTAATTGTCATTAGCCTAACTTCTCAGCAGTCGCCATTGTCTGATGATGTTTAGCGAATCACTTTACTAGGTGATCAGTAATGCAACGTAACGAAAATCTGAAACCGGGCAATCCATATACATCCGGAAAATCTTGCGATATTTATCTCATAGTTTAAGCATTACAGGTATGTAAATGATGGGCTTCTAAACAACATAATGTGGATGGATCAGTTTGCATCACGATTCCTTGAGCATAATATCTCTTAAACAAAGACTTCGAAAAAACAATGGGAATTACATGGCTAAAGTATCGTGATGCAACAAAAAACAGTTAGTTTATAGCAAGTTTACTGAATTAATGTACAGGCCTCTTACAAAATAATATTGGTCTTTTGAAGAGACATCAAGGGTGGAGATGCTCTACATAAAGATGGGGATGGTGATGGACCATAAGAGTGCCAGTTCAAATCCTGTCTACTACCAGTGGGTCCTGGAGCAAAACCCTTAACCTCAAGTTGCTCCAGGGACACTGTAATTCCTGGTAATTGAGTAATGTGAGTCACTTTGGATAAGGGTGTCAGATAAATGTAAAATACAATACATCATAAAGTTTCTGAAGGGAGAATTAAACTAAGATTTCTGCTACGAAACAATGACAATCATACCAATGGAATAACACCATAGCACAGAATATGTCAACTGCAAGACATACTTAGGCACAGCTCTCTCTGATGCTGATCTTGGGTGTTTGAAACATCAGTAAAACCGAAACCACAAAAAGATGCCACGTTTGCAGCATAAGGCTTCCATGTGCGATTCTTTGCACATCATATTGCGTATCCACATGCGATCATCTGGTGTTGCATGTTTGCACCTAAGACTCTCCACATGAGTTTGACTTGTGATAACTCAGAAGCAGAGCACAGCTGTCGTGTGAGAGCTACCTGTCGTGCAGCGCCGGAGGCCTCCTGCCCGTTGGACACCGCTCAAGCGAGGACCATTCTTCCTTAATGAAGTTAGTGACCCTCAGAAAGGTGACACATTTAGTGCTCTGGTGAATTATTCACTGCCTCTGTGCAACTGAGTGCCCCAGCGAGAGGCCAGATATCATCCTAATTCTCCTGGAGGCGACTTACTTTTCCCTGTGGCCTTGGTACTGATCCCCACCATACAGAATGACTGTCAGTCCAGAGTGTTCCCAACGAACAAATCAAATTACAGTCTGCAAATCAGACGTTAATTGAGAATAAAATGTTCATGGCGAATATGTCATGCCATCTGCTTTGTAATCATTTATCATTCATGTGTGTTTCATACATGGTGCATGTAATAAAAATATTTGTACAATTTCTCAGCATATTAAAGAAATACATTACGCGTTGTTACATATAAAATGGGACTCCAGTCTTTTAGAATTACAATTTAAATGCTTCAAAGTCTTTTGTCTAAAACAAGATTTTGAATTCTTAGAAAAAAAGCATTTCCAGACTGCTATTCTGAGACATGGCATGCAGAGAACAGGGTGAGGTAGAGCTTGGAAAACAAGCAATGGTGCGAACTCAAGAAACTCAAAGTTGTTTATAATTAATAGCATATGTAATATTGAAAATTATTTCTACACTGCAGCTCGGAGCAGAATCCTGGAGGAAAAAAAATGGGTCTTTTTATTTTGTTTTTATTGGGCTAAGAAATATAAGACTCATGGGTTCTTTGAGCATACTGTTTCATTATAATTATCTAAGCTGACAGGTTTTATTGTAACAACTCCATGGCAAATCCTTACTCCAGACTTGTTTTTTGATGTCAGGTGAGGTTTAATGAGAGACGATTGCTTGCATGATTTCTCCTCCAGAATTATCCCTTTACGATATAGAATACCTACAGGCCTCCTCTGCATTCCCTCATAAGTATATTTTATGAAGAACATCAGAATCAGGATCAGGTTTATTTGTCAAGTATGCTGTAACATAAAAGGAATTCCTTTCCGGTTGTGGGTGACTCTCTAGTACTCTAATAATAAAAAATAATACACAAATAGATTGAATACAATATACAATAGACAAGAAACAATTTTACAAAGAGATACCCAGTGCAAATTGTGCAATTCACAATAACAGCATAATTAACAATATACAATGTACAATATACAACAGCCAATATTATAAATTATTCAGTCCATTCATCATATATGTATGTATATATATATATATATATATATATACACACACACACACACACAGTATACACAGTGTGGTCAAAAAGAGCAATACTGGAAAAAGATTAATCTTAAAAAAAATAAACAAAAGATCATAAATTTCAGATTTTTTTGTATTTGGTACGTCCCCTTCCTCTGGGTACTCTGGTCTCCCCCCACAGTCCAAAAACATGCTGAGGCTAATTGGAGGTACTAAACTGCCCGTAGGTGTGCATGTGTGAGTGACTGGTGTGTGAGTGTGCCCTGTGATGGGCTGGCACCCCATCCTGGGTTATTCCCCGCCTCGTGCCCATAGCCTCCGGGACAGGCTCCGGACCACCTGCGACCTTGAATAGGACAATCGGTTATGGAAAATGGATGGATGGATGCATGCTATGTCCCCTTTTTGTTTTAGAGATAGAGTGTGGTTGAGATAGAGTTCAGGCGATCTGAATATCTTCTATAGAGCATCTTGTGATGACTTTATTGGTCTTCATGCGGTCCCATAAATGTCCGATGAGGCTTGTACCTTGTAGCTATCAGTGCCTGAGTTGAGGTTAAGTGATTGTGTGACAGTACATACTCCTTCTTAAGCTCTCCTTTCGGTTTGAGATCACTGCAGTACTACAGTATGAATCATTCTCCACAAAGATCTAAAGCAGAGGGTATAGCATGAAGCAGTGGTTTCCTGTGTCAAAGTGGAGTTGAGCAGTACAGGTGTCCAACTCCAAAGTAGGAAGAAGACCCCTAGACCTATATGCTCCCACCATCATGTTTTACATAAACTCTTCTTTTAATGCCATAAATCTTAAATTTGTTTAATCAATACAACTTACTTTTCACCAGCGATCCACTGTGAAATGTTGGCATATCTTAACTCATGCCAAAAGTTTATTTTTCAAATGTGCAGATTGTGAATGGAGGCTAACAGATGGGCTACTGTGGCAGAAATGGTAGATGAATCTGATGATGACCACAGGCGAACTGTGCCACGACACACAGGGTATGAAGCTCTGTTGTGTATTGGGCCGTGTAACCGCAGGCCAGTCAGAGTGACCACATCACATCCATGAGTGGGTGTGCGTGTTTGTATATATGCGTGTGTGTGTGTAAAATGTGTGTAAAATCAAATTACCATATTTCCAGCTGTCATAACATGAATAATACAAGACATCCTGATCTTCTCTAAATAATATTAATTGACAGGATTACCTAAAGTTTAAATGAGAACAACATAAGATAATAACTAGGTCTGGCAGTGTGATAGGGAGTAAAATAAACAATGGTTGGTTGAGCTTCTCATTAAATGTTTAATATAGTAAAGATGATGTCAGACACGAATGAGAGTAATTTATTTATTTTACCACCAGATTTAATTAAGCTGCAGGGAATTCACGTTATACTGTAAGTAAACAGTGGGAAACATGGGAATTCCACTGAAAATAAAACGCACAGGTACTGCATTTTCTCAAAATGTCATGGATTAAAAATGCTTTTTCACCTTGCATTTTATAAGAGGCAGATATCTGTGGATCCACACATTCACTGCTAATTAGCATTTTTACATCTATGGAAGTCTGTCTCTCTTTTCTTTATTTATGTTGCTGCGTGGATGTAGTGCGAACCTTAATTACTACTCTGATTCTATGTTTTTTTCCATGATCCAGGAAAATATCTTGCGATGGGAGGTGTAACGTAAGAAACAGTGAAGGATGTCCCCCGTTTGTGTTTTTGTGTCTGCAGCCATCGAAGTGAACCTGCAGAGGGCCATGGCTGAAGCTTCGGAGACCTGCACGCAGGAGTGCCTGATCCTCGGCCACTCTGACAGCTGCTGGATGCCTCCAGCGCTGACCCAGTTCCAGCCCTCTCACAATGCCACTTTGCCAAATTTCAGCTTTCAACAGGGCTGGTCCTGTGGAACCAAGTCTGATGGGTGCCACACCCTTGGCAGGTCGGTGCCTAAAGATGAACTGGACAAAGGTAGTAACCGGCCCCAATTCTACAACACCATCGAGAGACACTGCAGCAACAAAGAGGACCCTGTCAAGGTCATCCCCCTGGCAAACTTTACACCATCTGCGCAACAGTCACCAGCCACTGGGGGCACCAGCGCCTTCATTCATGAGCATCAGCTATAAAACACGCCCTGATCTGTGGGCATGTCTGTGCCACATACCAGCTTGTGTATATATGGGGAAGACGGGAAAAGCTTGCCCATGGTATTAAAGTAACCCTAAACTTATAATATTGATTAATATTATATTAAGGTTATTGATCACTATAAAAAAACAGTGCTATATACTGTATGTCATGCAGCATAAAATCAGTACCTGTAAATAAAAAGTAGTTCTAAACCAAAGTAGCTCCTCATCTTAAGAAGAGGGAAAAGGTCATTCACTTAATATTTAATGATCACTTTTAGATACACACATACACACTATACATATATATATATATATATATACAAAGAGAGAGAGAGAGCCTGAAATGCAATGTGTGGTTATGACCCTTTGAAAATGTAACATCATAATAGATAAAAATCTGTGGGGACGGCTGGGAGCTGTTTAAAGAACCATTCGGAAATATAAATAAAATAAGGAAACAAACAAGAACGCAAATACATAAGGCGAAATAAAATGTACTAGCACTGTCCGGACACAGTGTGGCTGTTCACTCTGTAGGGACTGTGAATCACATTGGAACAATCAGCAAAGCACAGGAGCCCTGTTGCCCTGGTGATTCCAGATATCAGTCTACACTGTATTTTGTTCTCATCCGAACAAAAATCACGTTAACAGTTTTCTGCAATACAATTGATTAGTGGATCTCAGATTATCACCATGGCCTGTATTTCTGTGCCCCCAACCCTTCGTATTTTTAGAGCGTCTTATTAGTACATTGGAAGTTAAAGGCATTGAAATCCTTTGCTTCCCTTTTAATAAGATTTTCTTTGTATACAATTTTTGGATCATAATAAGTGCTATGGAACCAATTACGAGAATCTCCCTATTGTATAATTACTTTGATCTGTAATTACCAGCACGGACATAGTTGTGGAAGAGTGCACTTCGAGAGTTTAATTGGCCTTTATTTATTTTCCACTTTTATGCCCTGATTTGCATTGTTTCTCTCTTTTCACACTCTACTGAAAGACATATTATTGTTCATTTAAAAAATAATACAATTTCCATTAATATCATATGTCTCAATCTCAACAGTGCTGGTAACATGTATGATCACTGTAATAAATAAAATTCTGCCTATCAGTATACCCCCAGCCTAAAACATATTAGCCTTATTGTTGATTGAGTGACCCCTTTACTACAGGATTACTTATTATGGTTGTTGCCATCCTTTTTCTTGTTGTTGTTGTTGCATTATTATACGACTTCTTATCTGGGGAAAATACACCGTTTTAGGGCACTATAGAATGCAATAACTTTGCATCGGACTTGAATTCACTGATGACGAAAATTAATGCATTGCTAAAGAGAAAAACAGCCTCTCAGCTAAAGTCCCTGGACAATGTATCCTGTAATTTAAGATATGGTAGGGAGTTTCTGGATTTCAGATATCTATGCTGCCCCAGCAGTGGTAATACTACTTAGTGTATTCTGCTGACACTCAAAGCTTTCAGGTCAGTGATCTAAAAAATTGCTTTGCTATAAATTAGTCAGAACAGTAGTGAAATTATGTGTCTCATAATAGCACTCTGTAGAGGCCGGATTGCTCTGTCGCTTGCTGAACCACACGACGACACACTCGCATTGGCAGATACTCCCTCAACTACCTTATAATTGTTTAACACGTTTAATCAAGGAGAATAATAACACTGCTGGGAGTTTGTCAAGGAAGTCTGGCATCTGCACATGCAACTCAAAACACATCATTTCTTGAATACAATATAATTTTTTTTTCCTTTTTTTTAAATCTGAACCATGCCAGGCTGGTCTGTTGAAGACAAGTTATCTGCAAAACACATTATTCCACGTTTTTATAGGTGACTACTGGAATGTTACCAAGGTAAATAAAATCAACAGACAAGGTGTATAACACCACCAACACCACCAACAACAACATCAATAATTATATTTTCTAAAAATACAAATCTTAAAAAATTACTAATTGAGTCTCCCAAAGTTCTGAATTTAAGGCTCCACCCATACATCTGATGAGGGCATCCCCCAACCCCAGGTATAAAGCTGTCAGCAAGTAAATCTCTGAGCCAGGGTCATTGAGACACCTGCCTAGGTGTGAAACACAGATATCATCATACCCATAAGAAACTGGGATGTAGGTACGGAGACGAGGGCAGATGAACTGACACTGTTACCCCATTCATGTTCAGCCATATTTATATAATGTAGATATCGTAAAATTATTTTTTATATCACACATTTTCTTAATTTATGGGTTATAAAGTTACATTAAAATTTTTAATAAAGAAAAACTAAAGAGGAAACTTCTTTAGTAAATTTCAGAATGACAGTTGATTGTTATTTGAAATGAAAAACCACAACACGTAAACCCTGACTAGTCCTGGGGTGGGCAGCCCTGATCCAGGGGTGCCTGGAGGATAGAAAGCAGGATATCAGCACTCCAGGATCAGAGCTGCCTATCCCTGGACTAGTGAATCATGCAAGATTCCCTAATTACTGCATTGCTCAAACAGCATTAACACACTAAACATTAGGAGAAAAACCTTTGGTCTGACCCTTATGGATCTCTAACAGGGTAGCAGGAGTCATCATTATGAGTCGCCCACATTTCGCTCTCACTTCATATCGCTATGTTTGGGTTAAAAAAAAATCAATAAGAGCATTACGTCGTCATTTTCCAATCATATTGTCGCTTTTGGCTTTAGTAACTAGCTTTTAGTATGAATGAAATTCTTAAAACCACTTTTCCAGAAAGGTAATCACAGTAGAGGTTTTAATTTATGTAAGATTCAGAAGGATGAATGTTAATTACAGATTTCTTTACACATTACATAGTCACCTGTATGTCGAAGAGCTCTCGGTATCAAAAAAAAGAAAATGCAGTGACATAAACACTTCTGTGGTGACGCGTGGCTATACTGTGTGGAATATGCATGATCATATCCATATCCCTTCATCTTTATATATTTTTAAACTCCTGCTGACCACATTTTAGAACAAACAGAACATTAATAAAAGCAAATAAAATAATAAAAAAAAATGTGAATTCCAAATAATGGTCTTCTTTTCTAGTTTTGTTTAAACTTACAAAACATGTTGTGCTAGGTGGTTAATATTCCGCTAATTAGTTGTCCTGCATCCTCATCTGCATGTGATGATTGCAACCACTGAAAAGCTGTAACTGTTATTATTACTACTCAGTTTGTGTGAAACAGCTGCTGATGAAATTTGCTATGTGGCTGTCACCCTAAAATTGCCTTCTAGTTATGTCCCTGTGCAGAAAAAATTAATAGTAATTTAAAGACTGTCTGAATGAATTTCTGTACTTTAGAGGCAGATATACAGAAAAATATATATCTATATATTTTAGTACATACTGTTGATTCATATATATGTAATATATGTAAACATACAGCACATTCAGATGGAAAAAAGGTGGAACAGGGGAGCTTTGCAGTGGTTCAAATTTGAGATTATTTAAAAGCGCAATGGTTTGGTAAATTCATATTTGATAAAAAGACAATCTTTGCTGTTATATTGAAAAATATGCATATATTAATGTGGGTGTGCGCATTTGTAGATGTATGGGTGTGAACGTGAAGGTGCGTGTATGCAATACATGCAGGCATTTTGATTTGGTGATTAATTAACAGGACACACCATGTTGTACAAAAAATGATCATAAAAGTGAATGATTATTATAACTGCTTGTAAATCAATATAAATGGTTATTTATATTGGCTAGTGGAGTTCACAACTGCTTTGAAGGATTTTTTTTCTTGCTAGTCACCAGTTTGATGTACTTGATGAGGAATAGTTTTATTCCTTTGTAAAATATCTAATCCACAATCAGTGACTGTGTGGACCATCACTTTTTCATAATCAGACAATGTGATTATTTTCTTGTCATGACATTTTACCTGAACCATTAAATATTGTGTATCTTGATGAATATAAAATTGAATGCTTATTTCTTATTTGTTTAGTGAAAAATACATTTGTTATATAAAATTCATTCATTGTAATTTATCTTCAGACGAACAGGCATTTTCCACTTCTATATTATTTCCCTATGGCATGCTGATGCAGCGGGTATCACTGTTGCCTAATACCTCTAGAGCTGGCCATTCAGATCCTGCTCCCCAGTCTGTGTGTGAATGGACCATGGATAGATATTCACATTCTATTAGAAGAAAGGTGAGATTTTCCCAACTACTAGTCAAGACACCAACATGTAGTTTGAAAGGAGCCCCTAAGACGTCAGGGTGGGAAAATATTTTCTGAAATACTTTTGCATTCCCTTGCAATACTTTTGTGTTACCAATCAAAGGTTTAATAGCTTTCTGGAATATTTAAGTATAGATCCGCATACTCACACATACATCATCAGGCCATAATAGCAGGCAGGTAGACCCGAAAGTGGTTTTGGGTTTAAACCTTAACTCTATATATTAAGGTTTCCACGTTCAAAATCTTGTTCAACAAAAGCAAGCAGCACTCCTTGGTTTCCCAGATTACTTTATCGGTTTATTCGTATTTGAATTCTTGTTGTGTGCACTTCTCATTCAACAGCCTAGATGTATTGCTTACAGTCACTGGCGGGGAATAATATGAAAGTTATATGGTGTGCATTGTCGCCCATAGTATAATGCTTAAAGAACACTTCACTGGACACGTCTGTATTGTTTAGGTTGATACTTAATAAGCCCACTAATTCCATTGTTGGTACTTTAAATGGACACAGTACAGTTATTATTCGTAATGCAAACGTTTTGCGAGGGAACGCATAACTATTCAAAGAAATAATATTTTCCAATCTTGACCTCGTATGGCCTCAGTAATGAGTATAAAAGCTAACACTGTATCTTATCTATGAAAATAGATAAAAAAAAAACAAGGAAAACGTGAAAAATTTCAATCAGTTTTTGTTTTTCTTTTTTTTGAGAAATGACTCAAAGAGGAAGTTATATAGGTATGTCTAAAACTGGCTCTCGCCAGTCAAAGTCTGGCTTCTCTGTTATTTATTTTTCTTCCCAAATGTTGTAAAGGTCATTCTTCTTGCTTATAGAATGCATGATAGGACTTAAAAATCTTTTAAAAAGTAAAACAAAGGTGTGTTTGTTGTGCACACATATGTATATGTATTGGCTAATGTGACACATCTGTTTCAATAAAGGTGAGACAATTAATTGAGTTCATATTCATTCAGATTCATTAGAAATGAAATACAGTTAATTAAAATTAATAATCGGGGATAGATGTCCCATCAATCTTTCAAGATACGTAGATAATTTGCAGCTGGAAAGCTGGAATTTACCATCTTTAGAACTTTGTTTTAGGATTTTGTAGAAACTCGTAATATGGACACTCCGCCTGTAATTTAGCGAACCATAGTATGTTAATGTTACGCAGGATTGTAACAGAATAAGAATAACTGTATTATGTAATCTGGATACCAAAATAAGTGAAAAATAGAAACAAAATTAGAAAAAGAAACCTAGTAAGATTACAAGTACATTTGTAATAAATCAGTATTTCTTTTTCTAATGCGTTTATAAAGAATGCAAACCTATCCATAATCAATCCCTCCTACTTGTGGCCTAAGTCCCTCCTGCTCATGGCTGGCTCCAGGCTGCAGACCCTTCTCAATCTACTTTTTTTATGATCATTACTTCTCTTACCACACTCCATTTGACAAGAGCTACGCTGCTGTGCCAGATGGATGCCTGTCAAAAAATCTGTTTAGTTGGTGGAAATTTCGCAGTTATTTCATTTTTAAGGATGAGAGGGGAAATATCAGAGTGTGATGCATATTATGTTGGCCAGCTGTGAAAATACTGGCAACATCAAAGAGCTCAACATCAAATTTTGAGAAACATTTACAAGTAAGACCATAAGACCAGCACTAACATTAGCTACAGAGATCCAGGGATCGATATCCAAAGTCAGCAAAGTATTAAGTGCTTTACACAGGCAGATACTGTAGACTGCCAGCATTTCAATACTACTTCTACTAATAAACAATACTATACTGTACTTCAGTTCTATTTGTACAGCCCGAATCACTGCAATTCAGTTTTATTTATAGAGCCCCAAATGTGACATATTAAATTATTTTTCCACACGTTCTGCTGCCTAAGAAAAGGTGTTCTTTCCGACATTTCATTAGTTTCTGTTTGACATCTTGTCTTTAGTTGGCATTGATGTAATCCAAAGATAACTTGAAGTAGTTACATTACTTTTCTTTTGAGATACGTAGATAA
>JAODKN010000002.1:22686580-22697641 GCA_026774425.1 Petrocephalus zakoni
AAACTATATATTTACAGTGTTATTAATGAATATGGGTAATTTGGTAGAATTTCATAGTGTGACTGATTTTACTGCATTATTACTATACAATTTTAGAGGTACTCTATTTCATAGATTCCCCCGTTCCCTTTTACCTTGGGCTTTCAGTGGGGTGACCTGATGTCAACTAAGCCCCGCCCCCTTCCCATCTCATACTTCTGAGTGGTAGCCTGCCTAGCTCAAAAGCTCCAATAAAGACTTCCACACGGTGACATGATTTGATTGATGTGACGTGCAAATGAACACTAAAAGAAATTATCGCACAAATGTCGCCATTATGATTAATTATTGATTTATTTGAGCAGGCGCCCTGTGCCACTCCCAGCAAGATGCCACCCTGGGTACCTGCCCATGTTGGCCTAACCTAAATCTGCCAGTGGAGAGAAAAGACACATTAAATATGTTTGAGATTGAATAGTGAGGAAATAGGGGTATAGTCATTTTAGGATAAATAATAAAATTTAGACCACAAACAACAAAAATGCAATAAAAACTGGATTTTTTTTAGCTTTAAACTAGACTATACTCATTCCTTCTGAATGTATTTTTACTGTAGGTTGGTGGAATAATATCCAGTTTCCACACATACCCACCATGCTGAATACCACTTCAAAGTTACTTCTAAACCTCTCCAAAGCAAGAAGAATGACTCCCTTGTGTAATTAACGTAGAATCACTTAGCAATAACACAGGTCTGCAACCAAAAAACTGCATTGGATTTTTTGACTGTTTCGTATAGATTTTTACTCACTGAACCCGGGAAAAATATTTTAAAAATTCCATCTTGTCAGGTTTTCTTGCAAAACTCATTGTTTTTAGTTAGTTTAGTTTTAATTAAGCGTACAATTTCCCTTTTTAAACTGAAATTAGTTTTTTGTTTATTTTCTCAATTATAAGAAAAATTATGCATAGTTAATTATGATAAAATATTGATGTTTTTCATCGCTGTTGTGTTTTTTAATGTAAACTCCTCATGTTTTGCAAAAAACTGTACATGATGGAGGGAAATGGAGATCATTTTTGGATTCAGCACCCTAAAAAACATAAGATTTACTAAAAATATCCCATGCAGCTAAAAAAAAATGTTTTCTTTTGCAGACTTGTGTAATTTAATTCCAGAAAGATGCTACAGTATTGGTGTGAGGCGGATGCACTCAGGAATGGTTGTCTTTAAAAGGCAGATGCAAAGGCCTGGAAAAGTCGGGAACCAGCTGGTAAACAGTATGTTATGGGGATGCAAGAAGAACTCATAATTGTGTTGGTTAGGGATAAATAATATTTCTGACAGTCACAAAAAACTCTCAGAAAAGTTTTTGCTACCAACTTACTAATATTCATGCTGTTGTCACCTTCTATCAAGGTCCTGAGAACTGCTACCCAGGCCAGCAGGGAATGCTGAAGCTGCTGTTATTTTATGAGAAAGGGACCACAGCATTAGGGTCGCATGGTGTAGACTGAATACTCCATGCTAGACTTAGTCCCCCAAGTATGACCAACCCACTAAGGCTAAACTAGTATAACTATGGTGAAATGAGATACCACACATAAGTTGAATTTATGTGTTTCATGGTTTCATGGTAAAAAAAAATACGCTCCCTGGGGTGTGTATATGTGTGTATGTATATATATATATATATATATATGTTCTGTTTCTTGAGATCCTTTAAATCAGAAAACACTGTGCGACAAGAGAGGCAGTAATGAATTGTTTGTTTATAGTTTGTGTTTTTATACCATTATCTATTTTGCATTCAGAAAGTGGGCTCCATGTGTATGCACTGGGAATAATGGGGAGACCAGATTCTGCAATATAAATGTTTATATGTTAAAATTTGTAATGCAATACAAATTAAAGTTGAAAATGGAATGACTTGCCTGCACAATTTGCTCTCAAGTCATTCATTTCCTATGGCGTTCTCAGAGTAAATGATTAATTTTCTATGTTTCTTGTGCGAATGTCCAGTATAATATTTTTCTTTGTAACCTCATTAAATTTTCTCTGAGATAATGGATATCTATCTATTACCTCAGAGATACAGAACCACTAAATTATGTCATCTACAAATTAAACAAACAAACAAAAAAAGAAGCTAATCAAAAGGAGAGAAAAAAAAGTTTAACGGCAAATTTTTCACCCCTCTGCCTGTATATGTGTTTTGCAGCTTTGGATTTATGCTAAGTACTTTGGTGCATCTGTTCTTAGATGTTTCGGCAGATGCTTTCATGTGTTTCTTTTACTTTACTTTTTGATGCACATGACATACTATTGGTAACCACCGCATACCATTATATATATTATTGTAGATAATCTGCGTGTAAAATGTCTTGAAAGTTATCTGCTGTAAATGCTGCTAAATTAATATCAGAATGGATTGGAAATGAGGATAGTATGAGATGAGAATGTAAAGTTCGATGACAACAGTGGCGGTTAATAGAGCAATGCAGTAGTGTGGCTCAGCAGCTTAAGCTCTGTGCCTGTAATCAAAAGGTCACAGGTTCAAGCTTCCGGCTGTCTGTGGGCCCTCCAGCAAGGCCCTTAACCCCCAGCTCCCTGGGTGCTGCACAAGTAGCTGCCCTTCATGACCGGAGGGGAGAAGTGAATTTCCCCAATGATTAGATCAATAAAGTATCTCCAATTTTGTTCTTTTTTTTAAGAACAAAAGGTAAACACTAAAACGGCTATTTAAGCAATTTTGTATTGAACATGGAACAGCTGAAATTTTTCACCTAATATGGGTTAATTTTGTGTACGACAGCCAATTGAGGGTGGCGTGAAAGATCCAGCCCAGGTTAGCTACTGTAAGGTGTGATTCAGAAGGTGAAATATGCCCAGATAACCTCATTTCAACATGTAGATACCAAAGTTTTGTGTTCTAACAGAAGTTGTTGTGTGACATAGCAGGTTAATGTCCCTTGAGGAGGGACCTGGGGATAATTGTTGAACATGTACAGTTGTTGGGCTGTTAATTAACACACTTTAAAAATGTCATATCAAAGATGGAATATTTTGTAGATTTTGGGGGATTTATCTGCAAAATCAATCGTGGGGAGCCCCCCCCCCCATTTTATCTTCAACATATCAAAATACTGGAATGCTTTTGAAAATACTACCAAATATAGTATACTGCGGTATAATGTCTGTCTGCTATAATGGGACATTGGGCATCAAGTTGCGGGTGTCAGGGAGACTGCGGGAGGCTCCCAGAACTTCCGGGATGTCTGTTTATGCTTCCTTTCCAGATGCTGACAAAACCTGAAAGTTGTGCCAGCCTCCTCAGTCATCAAAGCTTTGCTGTGTGCTTCTTCTTATCTGATGCTGTGCGCAGAAACCCCTTGCACAGTTTATGTACACGGACCAGATAAATGCTGACTTGGCAGACATGAATGGGACTAGCGGTAACTGCGTGGGTGCATGCAAAATGTTGAAAAAAAATATTGCAGCTGTTAAGAAAGCTTTTTCGAATGACCAGTGTCCCCAAGCACTGCTCCCCGGGCGCTCACGTAGCTGCCCCCTGCTGTGTCACATTGTCATATGGGTTAAAAGCAGAGGACACATTTCGTTGTTGCGTGCTGTGGTGCGTCAACAATGACAATTAATCACCTTCACTTCACTTCACTTCTAGTCTAAGTCAAAACCCAGTAAGAATTCACTCAAGTGCATGACAGTGAGTTCAGTCCTATGTGGACTCGAGTCCGGACCAAATCTCTGCAATTGAACCAAAATAATGAAGGCAATAAAAATAGATAGATGGTTTGGTAGATTATCTTAGATACACATTTTTAAAAAGGGGGTATTTCCAATTATGTTTTTATTTTTCAGTCTTACTTTTCCATTTTAATAGGGCCAGCTGGAAATGCATGTTACCCTGGAAAATACACTACTTCACTAAAAGCTCACTTAACTTTCAAAGTGGCATCTGTCAGGAGGTAGTAGGTGAACATATAGACAATGTCAAACAGCATGTTCATTTTAAATTGTAATTACACTGGCCATCAGGTACCTTGAGGCTGTTTGGTCAACAGCAGGATACTAATCACTCTAAGATGACCTTTAAAGTAATATCTAGTGAATAATTCATAATTTAAGATATTGGGGCTGAGTCATACAAAGTACCATCTGAATACACACACTAAAAGTCCATCATTTATTCTGTGGTGTCAAAAATTAATGATTCGATGATATCAGGTATAACTTATAAATTAAAAAAATGGATAATTGGATATCTGAATAAATCCATTGGGATCTGAAGACCACACTTTATGTCAGTCAGTATAATAATGCCGGGCGTTTTCAACTATCACTCTACATCAGCTGACAAAATAATTGGTTTCTGTATGGCTGGGACTCAAGAAAGTGCTAGGAGGAACCTTATGGAAATTCATGGTGAGTTTATGAAAAAAGCCACCTAATTCCTATATATCAACAATTAACCGACCATGAATATCAGTGATGCACTGACATAGTCTTAGTTATGACCACAAAAGATGTCACATTATATTTTATTCATATTTTTTTTCATTCGTTATCTCAAAACGAATTATTCAGTGCCATCTTGCGGATGGCTTGGAGCGTTTCCTAGCATTCACAGGGCACAAAGTAGGAGACGCCATTGATGGGATGCCAGGCCATCACTGAATTATATTTTATTTTACAAGTGTTGTTACTGTAGCAGACACAATTCTGAAAATATAACATATAAATAAAATACCGCCAATGTATATTTAATGAATGTGCCTAATGGTATGCTGAAAATGCATTACACCCTTTTTTGTTTCCAGGAATTAAATAAAAAAAAATCTAAATATTTCTGAATAAATTTCAGTAATTTCATTTTCATTGTAATATGTAATAGCTGGGCATGAAACAAATTGGTCACAAAAATGACACAGTTGTGAGTGACGCAACCTGTACCTTCCAACTCATAATAGATATGGACAATAGCACTATTACAGTTTCTATTGTAGATGTAGACTGCATTTAAGAAAGTCAAGAAATTTAAACTAATGAGTCTGTTTACTTTACTAATTGCTTACCAAGAGTATAAAATATGTAAAAACTAACCCAAGCATGCATATACTTATGTGATGTGAATTAATGAATGCCAGCTATGAATCAGCACGTTATACTAATTAAAAAATACCGTAGTTCAGTAACCTACTGCTGTCTTCCCTCTCATGTAATGTATTCCAGTCAAATGATGGAAGCTATAATGTAACACTTTCTATGAATGTGATGTCTATTAGAATCTATGACCACATTCATAGAGGATAATAAACATGGCGATAAATATTTTTAAATGGCATAAAACATTATATTCATATTTATTATGCATTATGAAAGCTTTATGAGGCTTTTACCTATAATGTACTAACTTCCTAATATAGTACACATCATTCTAAGTTCTTATACTGACCATTATAATGCATTAGGAAGGTATCTAGAGTGCATTATGAGCGAAAGCGTCATTGAAGCATATCATGTATTATAATGAACACTATAATGCCCTATGACTGTCAATAGAAGATGCTGTAATGCTTTATTAATTCTTATACTAACCATTATAATGCATTGTGAAGGTACATACAGTATAGTGCATTATAGATGGCAGCATAAGTAATCGTTACTGTTCTTGCAAGTGGGGCTACTTTGGAAAATGATGGTGGCCAGAGGTATTATAAATACACAGATGGATGGTAGGGTTGCTTGGGAAATTGTGATGAGGGTAAAAGCTAAAATGAGGTATGAAGCAGACTCTTTCATAATTTGGGGGGGTGGGGGGTGTGAAGTCAGTTATCTTCACTCTGCACTCTGCATGGTTTGTAGAAAATGGCTGCACGATGAGCCAGCCATTCCAGGATGATTCCTTCCTCCCTATTGTCCCTTTATAAAGCTCACTGAAGATGTTTCTGCATGAGGGTGCATGACAATCAGTTGCCTTTGTAGGAGGTTATGTCTGTTGCATTTGAGGGTGTTATTACTGCAGGTGTGAGAATGTGAACGCATGACACAGCTGTCCTTCTCCCCTTATACTGCATTAGAAAGACTCATAATGCAAGGACAGCAACAACATATCGACATTTTGTGGAGATCTATCTATTACCTCAGAGATGCAGAACCACTAAACCACTTCTTCATAAAGCAGAACTGATTAAACTCACAGATGCATTGATTGGAACGTCTTTCTTAAAGAGGACACTGTCCTACAGGTTCACATGCTTTTTTGCCACAATGACCTTGATTTAAATTTTTTTCAATATAGCAATATAAAACGCTGTGCTGTTAAATAAGACTGTCTCTATTATTATGATTTACCAGAAGATCAGATCCCATTTTAGGAGAAATTCATGCAGAAATCCAGATAATTCCAAAGGGTTCAACAGCCTGAAAACTGTATAATCTTGAATAGTTCCAGCTTTACGGTATGGTTTGGCTGTTTCATTCTTTTTGCTCTGTAGTTGTACTGTATTGTAAAAGTTATCATAGGTTTCACTTTTATTTCATACATAAGAAGAAAAAAGTGTGAAATCCATATCCAAATAATTATTACTTTCCATCATTTATTATTTTTGGAATGCTCTTATATAGTACTGGAATGTCATACAGAATCAGTGTGGTCATTATGTTTCACTTTTATTTCATACATAAGAAGAAAAAAGTGTGAAGTGCATATCCAAATAATTATTACTTTCCATCATTTATTATTTTTGGAATGCTCTTATATAGTACTGTAATGTCATCCAGAATCAGTGCGGTCATTCTGTAAGGTTCTGGAATATGTTTGAACGGTTTAGCATATCAAATTCAGAGAAATAGGATTTTGCTTAATACTGTTCAGATTATTTATTCCCTATTGTGGACTGTCTTATAGAAGAATGGTGTCTTATACTCTAATAGAGTTCCAGACATGTACAATCTATGCCAGGATGCATGGAATCAGTTCTATTGGCTAGGGCAGGCCATTACTTTATTCCATGACACTTTTTGTTATCATTGTTTTGAATGTTGCTTGCATTATTGAGATTATTTGTATTATGTCTGAGATACCACTCTGCCAGGGACATTGTGCTGTGCAGTAAAGGACAGTAGTGAAAACTTGATGTAGTTGATAATCATAACATTTTCTCAGACATATCAAAAAAGCATAACAACAACAGCGGATTCTGAAAAATACATTACATCTACAGATACGTATCTCACTTCATTCCATAGAAATTATGTCAGCGTATCAGAATGACTTTTATTTGACAGGGAAGTACCATGAACTTTTCTTTGCAGCGGTGTGGCACAGAAAAACTTTCACCGAGGTGCATATCCACAAACAAACAAACAAACAAAATAACACATGAAATAGGGAATAAAATGTGAACTTGAGAGTGAATAGAGACAGCTGCTGTGCAGGGCCTGTCCAATTATATATTTATGCAAGTTCAGGCTGAGGGTTACTTCTGGGTTGGAAATATTTGACTGGCATCAGTTTGAGAAGGGCATTATAGCTGGACACATTTTTTCAGTTATCTATTTCACCCTCGCTGTAGATGTGGTGGTAAAATCAGCTGAGGCAGAGGTGCAGATACCCCCTAACCAACTCTGGGACACGATAGCCCCTGATCAGAGCAGTCATGGGTTACCTCACCATCACAACAGCATCTGGTCTTGGCAGAAGATGGGTATTACTAGGCCAGGAACATCTTATATCCCGGGCAAGAATGAATTTCAAACCCGGCAAATCAGGGTCCATGGCGCTAATGAAGGGAAAAGTGGTTGACAAGTTCTGCTTATCGCTGACAGAAATCATCTAGTCCATCCCAGAGCAACCAGTTAAGAGTCTTGGGAATATGTTTTACTCCAGCCTGAGAGACTGTGCATCATCTAGAAGAGCAACAAACAACTTGAGGCCAGGATCACAAAGGTGGATGAGTCAAGTCTGCCTGGTAGATTCAAGGCCTGGATCTACCACCATGCCATCTTACCATGAATTCTGTGGTCTCTGATGACATACAGAAGATGTCTTCAATGGTGTTTTTTATGTGGAAGAGGATGTGACTTTCCAAGGTTTTCATGATGACAGAACTTAGTGCTATGAGAGTCTGTAGTCATTCAAACAAGAGGTTATTTTATTTTTGTTTTGTTTTTCACAGGAATGAGGTGAGCTTTGAAAACAAAGATTTTTGTGAGTGTAGATGACAGCTGATCTGTAGCAGAGGATCACCTTGAAACTTACGGGGTGCCTTGAAACTGTACCATAAAAATGGCATCATTGGCCTAATGCTGAGGTGCCCACACTTATTCGGCTTGCGAGCTATTTTTAAAATGACCAGGTCATGTTATATTTTTATATTTATATTATAAATACACACACACACACAAACACATCTATAAGCAGGCCAGTCCATTTTGCAGAAATTCCACTGCAGCTTAAAATCATACTCGGTAGTTTGTATGGCCCCCACGTGCTTGTACTGTATGCATGTCTGACAACATCAGGGCATCCTCCCAATGAGAAAATGGATGGTGTCCTGGGAGATCTCCTCCCAGATCTGGACTATGGCATCACTGAGCTCCTGGACAGTCTGAGGTACAACCTGGGGACCCGAAACATTATGTCCCAGAGGTCAGGCGAGCGTGGGGGCCAGTCAATGGTATCAGTTCCTTCATCCTCCAGGAACTGCCTGCATACTCTCACCACGTGAGGCTGGGCTTTGCCAGGAGGAACCCAGGACCCACTGCACCAGTGTAGGGTCTGACAATGAAGGCTTAGTGAAGGTGATTAATCTTAATGTCATCCCGATACCTAATGACAGTCAAGGTGCGGTTGCCCAGCCTGTAGAGGTCTCTGCATCCCTCCATGGATATGCCTCCCCAGACCATCATTGAACTAGTGAAAAAACAGTCAGAGAAGATGAGGAGGGAAAAATGCAAGTGGCCTCCACCTGTTAAACCATTCCTGTTTTAGGGGTGGGCTCAGTGTTGCCCCTCTAGTGAACTTGTTGTTAATTTCATTAATACTAAAGCTGCTGAAACTAAAACAACCTCCTCTGCTACCTAACTTGACCAAGGGTGCATCTCCCAAAAGCTCCTGTTAGCAACTTACATAGTTGGACTCATTCAGTTGCATGGATTTAACTATTCCCGCATTTACTCCTGCATTTAGTTAGCAACTATGCTTTTGGGAAATGCACCCCAGATCAATATCCCAGAAGTTTCATTGGCTTGATGCTAAACTCTGATTAAAAAGTGTTCCTTAAAATCTTTTGAGCAACGTACTTAAATATCAAGATTAATGAGTTGTAACAAGCAACAGGCGTGGTTCATCAGGGTCACGCTAGGGAGGAGACAGGAGGGTCAGGTGGACATGGCAGGCAGGACACAACACTGAGATGTTCAGGATTATTTCATATGGCATAAAAAAATTGTGAAAAATTAGGACATAAGATAAAGGTTTCTATTTATTATACAATTCATTCTGAGCCATAGTAATTAGAATTCCTAAGGTGATAATGCCAATGAACAAAAACAACCAATCACAAGTCACCGCTTACATACATGTACATGGTGTTCTGGGTATCATCAAGCCTCCTACCTTTACTAATGATACTGCCACTGTCACTGCAATATATGCATGTAAGTGCACAGTACTGTATAATATTCAATGGTTATTGCAATGCAGAACTGACACATAGTAGTATAGTATAATCTAAGTAGTATAATGTAAACACATGTTGAAGATTTGTCTAGACTCCCAAGGGAGCTGTTTCAGCCACATCCCAACAGGCAGAGGCCCTGGGGAAGACCCAGGACACACTGGATGGATAATCCCAGCTCGTTTTGGAATGCATAGAGAGTTTCCTATAGGGTGGGGGGGGGGGGGGTAGCTGTGGCCATGGAAAAAGTTCTAGTATGACATTCCACAGAAACCCTAACCAGGAGAAGTGGTGGGGAAATGAGGTGGGATATTGGAATTGCATTACTTCTAGATTGCCGGAACCAGATTAAAAGTGATGCCTTGACAATGCCGGAATAATATGACAGTCTTTTTTTTCCTTTTTTTCATTTTACGTATTCTGTTTTAAACTTGTACAACTCTTTTGAAAACATGACAAAGCAGAAAAATGAATGCACTGACAAATATGTCAAAGTAAAAAGAATGGCCCACTCAAGTTTGCCGCTAACATATTTTTTTATGAATTACTTCGTTTCTTTTCTATGTTTGCAATTTATCTTTATGTATGAGGCTTTCTCATTTACATATTTGCAATGAATATGGTATGAAGCAGGATAGTCTTTATCATCCTTCTAGTGCTCTGACTGTTCTTTATGGTTGCTGATGCTAGAACGTACTTTGAATACCTAGTGTTCCAGTGCACAAGGGAGCAGCTGCAGGTACCGCAAGCTTCTGCTAAACTTAGGCTGAAACATCTCCATAGGTAGCGAGACAAAGCATTAGCGATGGACACAAGCCTTCCCTGCTTTCCATTATGACTTAAGGTCCCTAGTGACCAGAATGGACAAGCTCGCAGCTGTTATCAGGAACCACAGGGAGCACTGGCATTGTAGCCTCGTGCGCTTTATGAAAACTGTGCTAAGAGCTAAATCTCCCAATTCTGCAGGGGCACTAGGCAGTTTTTATTTCATGCGGGGAGATTGAAATGCAACAGGAGGCAGTAAGAACATAAAAAAGGGAACTTGCTCTTTTTGTCAAAAACAGATGGTGCAGTATACGATACGGACGGTTTAGTTAACTATCTGGACACTGGCACAATTTTCATTATTTTGGCTTTGTATACCTCCACAGTGGATTTGAAATGAAACATATTATAAATATGTGACTGAAGTGTAGATTTTCACCTTTATTACAAGGGGTTTAACAAAAATACAGATTTAGTCGTTTGAAACTTACAGCCATTCGTCTATATGGTCCCCTCATTTTTAAGGGCTGAAAAGTAATTGGACAATTGACTAATTGAGCCAGGTGTGGGCTGTTCCCTCATGACTTTGTTAACAATTGACCAGGTAAACGGTAC
>JAODKN010000002.1:22714230-22730117 GCA_026774425.1 Petrocephalus zakoni
CTGTGACACAGTTTGCAGATTTCCCTGCTCAAACACATCTACTAAACCTTGCGATTGCTTGGTGAGCTGAGTAAGGTATGTTTGAGCAGGGAAATCTGCAAACTGTGTCGCAGACTAGCCCTGCAGGACCGGAGTTGGGGAACCCTGCTTTAGAGTTTTGTAATTAACGGAAATTGAATAATTAAAAAAGTATGCTATTACACTATCTCAATTAACTATACAGTAACACACACCAATTTTATCACTGAAATCCAATACGTCAGTTTCAAATCCCAAATAAATTCTCCCCTTCAGGCAGCCATTGCTTATATATTTACTACTTATACAAATTTAATGAAGCTATCTGTATGTACAAGCGCGCCACAGATCAGTGCAACCTTAGTGAGGTTGTTTGCAAATTAGGCACCACTAAATAAATGGACATTCATTATGTAAGCATCGTGTTTTATCTGGCACGCTGAATGAGTAATAACACCACCAAAGTCAAATTTCTGCACAACCGATGTGAGCACTGCCGAAATGGGAGTGCGGGTGACGTGGGCAGAAGTATATTACATTGTAAATAATTGTGGTTTATGAGTGTCATAATACTGATGCTTAGAGACACATACAGTAAGGCTGTAGGGTGAGTAAGGACTCAAGTTGAGCCTGATGGTAATAAGCAAAGTATAATGTCTTTGATCTTGCATATCCCTCCTATCCAGTATTAATAAGGTATTGCGGTGGGAGAGCAGGAACAGGAGATGGAACTGCACAGAAAAACCCCCAGTGGGGTGGAGTTTATTTGGAGGGGAAGCAGGAGTAGGTGCTGCGCGGACTGAGGTTTGGCTCCAGCAGGGGTTCATGGTCAGGGGAGTCAGGGTGCGTTTCTTCCCCTGAGCTGCTGGCTACGGTCCCTTGTCTCCGGTCAGAGTGGTTGGGGGGCAGCAGTTCCATTGGGGCGGTTATTCTCCAGGCTGTTTATTAGCAAGGCAAATGGAAGTGCGGACGGGTCACTTTCGGTTCGCTCTGTTGTCTACCGCTGATGTGTGCTCCATGCAGTGCTGAGGGTGACAGTTCTGCCCCCTTCTTGCAGTGATTAGAGACCCCCAGCCAGGCCCTGCTTGCGTGGTTTCTGTCCAGCAGTGTGCTGCTGGATGCTACTCGGGACATTCCTGTGCCCCCATAGCACCAAAGAAAACTGGAGGGAAACGTCGGTAAACCAGAAAGCAGTCAATATGTTAAAAATCAGTTGACTATTTTGACTAATTCGTAAAACAAATCTTTGTGCTCATATTGTGAGTGGCTGCCTGACATCCGATGCAGGATTTCCACTGCCTTTTTCCTGGGCTTTCTGATAAAGGGTCTACGTCACCGCAAACCCTTAGTGGTTAAGGAAAAATGTCTGGATGGTTGACAGTAGTGTAAATTATTCACTAGTATGAAAGATTCTACAGCAGTTAGAGAAAAGAAGTGCGTCTGTGTGTGTGTGTGTGTGTGTGTGTGTGTGTGTGTGTGTGTGTAGGGGGGGACTTTAAAATTTCATGCACCGTACGACGATATGTTGACTCTGTAAAGCGCTCCCAGGAGAGCCCAGGCTATTACAGCAACAAAGGGTGGAACAACTTTGGATTAATGCCTTTGGTTTTTAGTGAGATCTTGGACAAGCTGGTGTTTATATGCATCTGCCCACATAGTGTAGCTTTTCAGGAAGTTGAAAGAGGTTCAGACTTTGAATTTGGATTTTTGTTCTGGGATTTTTGGGTAAGTATTTTTTTGTATCCCATCCATCCATCCATGGATCTATCCATGCACCCATCCATTGTAGTGTCTTTGGCAAGGCACAGAAACCTGGGATTGGATGCTAATATATGCAGGGTGTAGTAGTAATAATAATAATAATTATTATTATTATTATTAATATGATAATGATAAACTGTTGTTGTATTTGCAGTTGTTTTGATTACACTATGTAACAAAATTTTTACTTTCTCTTGCTCCTGAGCAGAAAGTGTTATTTCCCAATTGTAAATGGAAAAGACCTATTTTTTTCTTCAAACTTTGCTTTTGTGACCTGAGTAATCACATTTTCAAATTCACCAATTTTTCATAATATTTCAGCCAGATTCTGTGCCACGGAGCCCCTGGAGGGACTTGGGCAAACAAAAAAATCCTTCACAGTGTCATGTGAGAACCAGAAAGTTTTAAGTCCATGCAGTGCTCGGTAGCTAACAGAGAATTCTCTAGAACTTACAATAAATTTCAAGAACCTTTTCGAATTTTCCAGAACTTTCCATAGTAATAGATATACACACACACACGGCACATTCCAGTGGCCAATCTAAGAAAATGACTCTTTTGTTCTTTTTTGTATAACCTTGGTATAGATTGACATAAATCTTGATTCATGATGTATTATTCAAACCATATGTAAATGAGAATGTGCAAATTTGCCGGTATTAACATAGAATTCTTTTCTATACCTTTACAATAGGTATAGAAATACCACATACTATCCAGGAACAAAATTTGTGTTACCTAGTGTTATGTTTGTTTAAATATAATTGATTTGTATTGTTTAGTCCTTTGAGTTTAGTTTTTTTTGGTCTTATTTACCCTTCTGGACATAGAAAGGCAATTCATGTTTTTATTTATCTTTCATTAAAAATCAGTCCCTTTTCTAATTTTGATAAATATTTATATGGTAAATACATATTTCATTAACTATTTAGACTCATATTATTTGGTGACCATGCCTCAATGCAGGTTAATCAAAGACAAGTAAAGATCACAGTGCTGGGGATCTGTCTGCGGCTACAGGAAATTCTCATTTAATTTTAAACAGCCATCCCTGCAGTAAAACAACTTTCCTTTTAGAAAGAAGTGTATTAGGGGATTAAGGAAGAAACCCATTAAACATGTATGGCCTTGGAAATTGAAATTTTATGTAACTGCAGGCAGACTGCATAAAAAGGAAAAAAAAGCATAAATAAATTAATATATTCTGAAATGCAATACAGAAATTTTAATATTTATATTTATTAAACTTTTCAGAATTAGTATAACAGATAAATTGGGAATCAGACAATTAAACATGCTTCATTATATATGTGTATTCTTACGAAACCTCTCACAAAATAATTCTTTACAAAATCCAGTGATAAAGTTTAACCCCATATCCTTGATATGCAAATATTACAAAACAATTTACCAATGCACATAAAAAAATTGTACTATATGTACTATGAAAATGTACTATATGATTATTTATTTAAAACACTGAGTCATCTATAAATCCAGGTCTTTGAATACAAATTGCATAATGCATAACAAATTCCTTATCACACAAGCAACAAGATTTTAAGGACCAAAAATTCAATGCAACAATGGTCTTGAACACAGTTTATGTTGGTGCCAGTGAAACAACATTTAGAATTGACTTAATGATCTTTAGTGAATAATTATGCTACTGTGAATACATTAATTAAGTTCATATCCATTGAAATGTTAGAGCTGAAAAAATGCTTAATAATTCAAGATCCATGATTATTTATAATATGTTAATCAAATAATGTTAGATTAGGCGGGGGGCAGACATGAAATTCTGTGGCGCACAACTCGATCTTTGCAGTGTTCACTATGATCAAATGTGTAAGCCTTGCTCTGGGTGGTAGCAGAACGGCATGATGTAAGAATAGAAGGAAGTAGCAGGAACTTCATTTGGGTGTTTGGGGGGAGGAGGATGGGCTTCGCAACGAGCAACGCACGAGAAAATGAAGCAGACTGCAACTGGATGCCATGTCGAACATTACGGTTCTAGGTTCATTTGTGGGCCTGAGAGAAAACAGAAGACAATTTAATAAGGCACAGGTGAAATGAATGAGCGTATTCGTCAACTGATTTCCCTCCACAACATAACATCCGTTCCCCCCTGGCTTTACACAAACATGATTCCGTTTAGTTCATAACTTCTGAAAACCCATTACTAGGTTATTAACTTAAACATATGAGTTAGGAAACAGTTCATAAATATAATGTAGCTTGGCTCTTTCCTTATTTCTGTTTGTTTTCTAATGGGCTTATGGGCTTTGGTGCATACACTGAAAGCAGGTACAGAAAATCAGTTCAGCTCCATTACCCTCTAATGCTTATCCAGTGTTTATTCCAGTAATACTAACTTATAGTTTGATGTCTGATTTTCAAAATATTTAATCTTTGTTAATGGCCGTTTTTTTTATCTACATCTACAATCTACATAAATGTCCTATTCAACATGTATGATCTTATGCAAATGAGAATCCACATTCATCCATCCATTAAGCCATCCATCTAACAAGTCAGGGTCCTGGCTGACAAAGGCTTGTCCACAGGGGCATAGGATAGAAGGCTTATGTACAGCCTGCATGGGATGCCAGTCCATCACAAGGCGCACACACACACACACACACACACACACACACACAACTACACAGCATCGGCAAATTAGACAATAGGAGGAAAGCCACACAACAGAGAAACGACAATTCTGTAACAGTTAGAAGTTATAGCAGGTGGATATAAATATATATATATATATATACACACTTCAACTCATTTTACTTTTTTAGATAAGACTTAATTGTGAAATATGTATCTGTGACTCATCAAAAAGTAAGTTTTCAATTATTCTGAATTTAACACATACTTAATAATCATTGGGTACCACATCATTCATCAATTCCACATCAGTGATTAGGTATCTTTTTTACATAGCCTCTCCCACCTTTTTGCGGTAACAAAACAGCTAATATGCCTTGCTAATATAGCACTCTCACCTGACACTATCTATCGGACACTATATTTCTTATGAATATATCTAGATCCCAAGCTGGAAAAGGCACCACACTCTCATTTTACTGCAGCACAGAAGTCGAATCTCTCCATTTAGAAATGATGCATACATCTGACACCGACCAGGTGTTTGGAAGCCTCCGCTGGGTGTCACCAACCATAAACAACTGCACCCTTGGACTTTACATATGGCACTTATTATGCAGAAGATTTGAGATTCATTAGAAGCCCACCAGCCAAGTTAGCACCAAAAGCATCTGTTGCGAGGCTCTGATCATGATGTCTTCAGTGTCTTTAATCAGACATTGCAGATGTCTGACGTACTTAAATTTCATATCAAAGGGTTTATTTAAAGATGCGAAACACGCCACTTGTATAGTGGTTTCAGCGTGAGTTCAAAAGAGGTGATAGCCTCACATCGTAGTGGACAAATTGTGGATGGTCGCACTTAAAATTAAATTCCATAGTGAGGGAAACTAGTTCAAGTTCCACCATGGGGGTACGGGGTGCGGAGGCATTAAATACAAAAAAAATAAAAATAAAAAAACGGAACACAGGCAATAACAGTTGAGTTGTGTTGTGAGCTCTTGTTGACTGGCATCGCACCATATTAAACACTGCTGGGAATAATGCGAGCAGGTAGCTGGCACACAGATGCTGTCACCAAAGCACTTCAAAAAACAATACATTAAGAGCTTGGGGAGGCAGTGATGAGCGATAGTACTGACATCACTTTGAAGATAAACACTGCATAGAGCACTCTCTTTTCACCGGTGATGGATTATATATTATACATCTAACACAAATTAGATGCCTCACTGTGTACTTGTAAAATATGATTTGATATTGAAATCATATTGATATATAACTTTTATCACACAATTTCTTACAGAAAAACTGTGATGTTGTTTGTAGAGTGCTTTAGCAGAGTACAGTTATGTAAGGTTAAAATTACATCCTAAACAACGGTTAAAACATCTGCCTACCCAAATGCATATACCATATTTCAGGGCTCGTCAAATCTTGACCTCGATTCCCAATCCAGGCCTTGTTTTAGTTCTTCCAGGTAGTTTGTTTAATAATTACGGATTCTGATTGGCTGGAGGCTTCACACCTGGCTGAGAGGTAAAGGAAAGCTGGAAAATCAGCAGGGCTTGGCCCTTGAGGACCGTGATTTGGATAGCTCTGCCATATTTCTTCAAATAGTGGCCAGGGCCTTTGTGTACCTAAGCTTCAGAAATCACAGGCCTGTATTTGAGGAAGGCTTGCATTAGAGGCAGGCCTTTATTTATAATTCCCTCTGTTACTGCATTGTACTGATAACACAAAATGTACAGAATGATGAATCAAATGCCACCATTGCATCAGTTTGAACCTGTAAAACATATCGGGTACATTTCTTGGAAACATTTTCTAAAAACTCTTTAATAGTAGATTACAATATTGCAAGAACATTGAAATACGATCAATTAAACTTCAAGTATTATTACCAGTCACATACCAGAGTTTACAGTTGATTTTGTTGCATACAAAATATCACCTGAAAAACTAGGATATCTATTAGAAATAATAAGAATGTTTTTGTATTTAACACACTTTTCATCAAGCAGTACAATTATCTAAATGGAACTTAGATGCACATTTGTATCAAAACTCTAGATGTCTCTTTTTTCAGTTTCCTCGAAAACGTTCATATGACTGCTGTGTATGTGCTATAAATCCTGAAATCTTCATATAAATGTGCATCTGTATGTTTGTCAGCTGTTTCATTTATACAAAGGCTTAATCTGTGATCTCCCAGGAGTTTAGTGACACTTGTTTTTTCCTGTATTTGGGACCTGACCTGTTCATGTCAACCATGCCTCCGTCATTATCTGAGACCTGATTTTTAATTGAATACCAGTCTTTATTTGAAGAAATACTTCATAACATTGTTTTGAGATCATCCTGCAAATATTTAGCAGTTTCTCTTTCTATTTTATTCATTCCAAAATATAAAAGGCTAAGTGGTCATACAGCTCTTGTTGTTCCGTAATAGTAAATAGATTATTTTATTTCTCATGAACATGGCAAAACAGCTAGAAAACAAAGCAGTCAGATAAAAAGGCAGATCGAGAAGATTGCACTGGGCATTTTCATACAGTTTCACAAGAGTACACAAATTAAATTCATATCCACATAAATTTCATTCATCAGTCCACCACCTGGTTTTACTGGTCAGGATATTCTGTAGTATTGAGCACTAGGGAGAGGTACACCCTGCCCGGGATGCCAATCCCTTACCAGGAAAGCAAACACACTCTGTGGGCAATTCGAAGGGGATGACTTCCTGTTGGGAATTGCACTACATTTTAGGTGTTTTGAGTGACTGTAAATAAATAATGTAACATTGATAGTCAAGCATTTGAAACCAGAAGATCATTAACCTTGATAAATTCCTAATGGCAAGCAGGTGTTCTAGTATATTCAATTAGACATTACAATTTTCATATTCAACATTTATGACTGCTGGTTGAAAACAGTCCCAGAGAACATTTAGGAAAGATATTGACTATACTTTTTTCATAGCATTAAAAAAAATACAAGAAATGAGAAATTAGAAAATCAGAGTGGGGTGTGTAGGGGCTGGAAGTGTAACCAAACAGTTTGCCTTAAAGGCATCCGTCAGCATTTTCCACCTACCCAACTATAATATCTCAGCATTGTCACATGGAAAGGACTGTCATTGAGGACACTGCTGAAAGGGCAGCCATTGGCTTAGCGGAGCATTAGACAGCATACTGATTAAGGGAGCGATGAGCTACACAGCCTATATCTGCTGGTATGCAGCACAGGAGAAACCAGCACCAATGAGTAAGCTATAAATTAATAAAAATGTTAAATGCTTTGTACAGAACATCAACTAACCAAATATAAATGTAATGAAAATGTAAATGTATTTCATCAGAGAATCCACTCCCATTTCCTTTTTCATGACCATCTGCACAGTACTCTTAGGATCCAGGAGAACATTTGCGTTACATGTATTTTTCATCCTCTCAAATTCTGCTCATAACATAAATAAATAAATCAATGTACAAAAATATCACTATTAAATTCAAATTACAAACAAAGAAAAATCAACAATGTACGATGATTTTAATAAAACGTCAATATTAAAGTAATTTAAGTTGTTAGAATACTCAATTCCAATGGCGTGTCGGCTTTTATCTTTGCAAACATCAAAATCCCAGTACAAAAGAGGAGAAAATTAGCTATTGATTTTTTTTCTTTTTTCACCTTCTTTACTTTTCACCCCTTAGAAGTGTCATCCCACAGTCTAATTGAAGGTCAGTGCATGTTCTTCTGTCAAAGCCTTCATCCTGCTATTGTTCAGCAGTCCAACACAAACATAAAGCAGATACTCTTGTTCAACACATCAGGTCTTACACAGAAAGATATTTCTCGTACTCCTAACACACTGGATTTTGCCAGAAAATGTGTTTGGTCTCTGCCTGTGTTACACAATTTATTTTTAAAATCATTGTTTTTCACTGTCAGACAATAAAGAAACAGTTTTAATGACCACAACAACTATCTTTGAGATTTATAAATCTCCTTACATGCTGGTAACATGTACTGGAACTTTTTAGGTATTCATTTAAATTTTATCTTTTATTCTACTATTTTTCATAATAATATAATAATATAATGTAATATAATAATAATAAAAAATAATTCATTTAGAGGGCTTCTAAGTGCATATATCTCTCTTTGAAATATGACAGACCTGCAATTCATCAATAACGATTAGTACAATATATACAAATGATTTTTAAGTCTGTAACATATGTATTATTTTGCAACCATTATTATAATACTGCATTATGTATTTTAAAGGGTATTAATTTCTGCATATTAAGTGTTTTGAATTTTTTGCAAAATCATACCATGCAAAATCGGCAGAGTAGAGTGTTCATTTACTGCTGAAGAGTCCCAGGGGATGATTATAATCCTCATGATATTTTATTTGTTTATTTTCTTATTAAGTGTGTATATCCTTCCTTCTTTCCTTCATTCATTCATCACTTGTTCTTCACGATCTCACATTTCTCTGTGACCTACTACTGGAGATGGAAGTGAAGCTTAAACAAGAAAGCAATATTAGGGAATACACTTGTATTTAAATGCTCTTTTATTTTTATGTGCTCTAGGCTTAGATTTGCAATTATTTTCCATAATTATTTCTATATCAGTAATCTAATACCATAATGTATTTACATAACCTGCCTAAATGGGATGGTAAGCACGGCCAGTTTTAATAATCCATAAACAAAAAAATAACTCAAGTTTTACCCATAATTCAGCTGAATCCCAAGATGTACATAAAGCTAAATTAATAAAATAATGGCTGAATATTTTGCCAATGCAGCCATGCTCATAAACAAATTGAATACATGGTTCTGGAGTACATTATCCTGCTTATACCAATATTACTACTAATTTGGCTTACATATTTGTCACGTTTGTACCTAAAGACTGAGCACTGGGTTTTGCAACTGGCAAGTTCAAACAAACAACTGGCTTAACGTCTTGTAATGTATTGGTATCTACCAGCATTCATTAAAACTTAAGATATCAGCATAGGGATGATTGCTTTGGATGATCAGCCATTTTCTGTAGTGGAGGAAGAGGGATTTTGTTGGCTCATCCACTACTTGTAAGTGGTTTGAAAGTTCTGGCTACGACAGGCTTATGACTCATCATTATGTCTGGCCCAGAGATCGATCTTTCTCTTTCCACAGAATGAAATACTATGCAATATCATTCTGCTGCTCTGCATCGGCAAGCTTGGCAATTGTAACTGCCTGCAAACTCACATACTCAACAAGTGACTCGGGAATTATCCGCTTATTGCTGTTGGCAATATTAGATAAATATATTGCTTATTGGTACTTGTCAAAATTTCCACATCTATGCACCACTAGTATTTTCGAATCACAACAGTGGCTTAGTTCATAGGCGTATCTAAGCAAAATTTTTAATCATTGGTGACAGATAAAAGTTTTTTTTTGAATGAGAAAATTACGTCTTAGGTACAAAATGTAGTGATCACCGTATAAGCATTAACTCTGCGGAGGCAAAAAGCCTTCACTGTGTATCAGGTGCTTCTTTGTCACTGAAACCATGTGTGCAGTAATGTGAAACAGCTGGCTGAGTCTTTCAATCAACAAACCAGTCAAAGCACAAGACGAACTGAAATATTTAGCCGCAAAGTTTGTAAAACTTGAAGTAGCTCAAAGTGTCCTTTCTGACATGGACTAGGTGGTTGTTGTAGTTCAGTGCTACTTGAGAGGTTGGAGGTCAGTGCTGGTGTGCCAAAAGTCTACAGCTCAAGCCGAGAGCTAGCCAAGTTAGGGTCCATGTCTATCTATTTATTTGTCTGATCATAAATATACAAATTCATTCCCAAATTTGCAAACCGTCCTTTTATAAATATGTGTGTCACAAAGCATAGGGGGTTGTTTATGTAAGGGTTAACATTAGTGGCACATGCATGATTATAGGGCACTGACCAACTGACATAAAGCGAGAACTCTGCACTTAAGTGAAGTCCAGGTACTCTTGATTGAAACGGTAGTTTACAAATCCTGTCCAAGCTCAAAGTGTCCAGTCTGACTCTCAAGCCACCTAGCTTTTTGACTATAAAACTCTCTTCAAAACTCAATGCTTGACTGCATTAACACAATATAAAAAAGGTTCATTACCCTAAAAATGTATGTGATGAGTTTTTATTTATTTAATCCATCCATCCATCCATCCATCCATCCATCCATCCATCCATCCATCCATTCAGATTCTGAAACCGCTTATCCTTCCAGGTCACAGGAGCCTATCCAAGAAGCTACAGGCAAAAGGCAGGGAATAACCCAGGATGGGGGGGGCAGCCCATCACAGGGCACATTCACACACTAGTCACTCACATATGCACACCTACGGGCAATTTGGTAACTCCAATTAGTCTCAGCATGTTCTTTGGACTGTGCGGGGAAACCGGAGCACCTGGAGGAAACCCCACGACGACACAGGGAGAACATGCAAACTCCACACACGTGGAACCTGGGCGGAGACCTGAATCCTGGTCCCAGAGGGGTGTGGCTAACCACTGGACCAACATGCCACCCCTGTTTATTTAATATTTAAATAACTATATAATTTTGCTTTTGCTTGCTAGCCTGTGATTACATAATTTGCATAAAAATGGTACAGAACAAACTAATTGTTGTTCCAAGATCTATGCACAAGAACAACTCCAGTACTTATAGATTTCTAGCACGGTTCTAGGCAGTACTAATACTGCTATGTATTAAACATCAATTCCTCTACACAGCTTATCAAGAACAGGGCTGTTGTTGATATTGTTAAGTTCCCTAACTAAATTAACTTTTCCTAATCTTGTCTGGCATTCTTTTATAACTTTTTTCCCATTAAGAGCTCTTCAGGAGTAATTAATCAAACTACAATATGATTAAATTCTACAGATTGTCAAATGTGATGTCAGAGATTGCTATAACAGATTTCCGGAACTAATAATACTGCAGTAAAAGTGAAAACTGATGACAATGACATTTCCATCACTGGAACAACAAAATATATTAGTTAATGCATGTAATAATACACAGCATGTAATAATACTCAAGTTAACCAGAGAATCTGTGGGGTCCTACCCTTTATACAGAATAAATGAATGACCTGAAAGATGCCTGTGTTAAAAGCTAAAATAAGTGAAGCATTTTGTCCATAACAGAGAAATTTGATTACTTGAAGGAGTCCAGACAGAATAATATTGTTATTGATGGCATTCATGAAACAGTTCATGAAAAATGGCCTGAATCAGAGGAAAACATACATAAAATGACTGTGAATAAGCTGTAAATTGACGGAAAATAGAGATGGAGTGTGCACATTGATCCGGAAATCCTGGTACCAAGGGCAACAGACAGTCCAGTTCTTCAAATATACAGACAATGTAGTGACACTGAAAAATGCAAAAAGCATCAATGAAAGCACATTTTCATTAATTCCTCGCTGTTCTTTTGGCTATTTGTCAAAAGCCAACATACTGTATGCTTCCACTAAAATAATAATAAAAATGGTGACTTTCTTCCTATTAAATTACCCTCATACCTATATTTCCAGATGAAGTGCGAGAATAACACTCTTCTCATGAATATACCAACCTGTTCCATTAAAGTAGTCTTTTTTATCCTCATTGTCCCAAAATTATACTTTGCCAGGAAAATGCAGGAAATACCCATCCATCCATCCATCTTTTAACCCCTTATACTGAGCCGGGTCATGGGTGCTGGATCCTTATCTCAGATAGCATAAACTAGAGGCAGAATCCCCATAAAGCAAGTGTAGGGAGTCACCTAGACCCCCAAGAAGTTGCATGTATGGATATAAGATAATATGATCATTTGAATTACAGCAACATGCATGTTGTTAGGAATTTCAGTGATAGTTTTCAGTTGACTTGACTTGATATCCTGCAGATTTATTCAGCCAATAGCCAATTTAAAAGCCCAATAAGGAGCAGGACCAGAACGTTCTGCTCATCCTAGCTCTATCTTAGTACCAGTCATATCTGCTGTATGTTTTGCAACAGTTTATCGAGTATGCGGTTGCTTTTTCATGACTGCATGTTAGCAAATAATATTATTACAATTTATTACAATTAAAGTTACATATATGTAATAAATGTTGTTGAGATTTTACATAATCCCTTTGTTCCACTGGATGAATACTTAGCCTGTTGTAGTAACAATGCATAAATGTTTTCATTTACAGAATCATGTTTAAACTCAGCAGGCACTCAGGTAGAACATATTGATTCTTGAATAAGTGTACAAATCCAGACACAGTAATTCATAAGAACATAAGAACATAAGAACTATACAAACTAGAGGAGGCCATTCGGCCCATCAAGCTCGCTTGGGGAGAACTTAACTAATAGCTCAGAGTTGTTAAAATCTTATCTAGCTCTGATTTAAAGGAACCTAAGGATTTAGCTTGCAGTACTGTATGCATTTATAAAAATAAGAGAAACTTTCTTTCGTTTTTTGGTCATTTTCTGTCGCTATTGCTTTCTATCACTACTGCTTTAGTTTAGAGCCTGTCTGTTCTTTCTTATTACAGATATGCATAATTGTGCGCGAGGATTATCTGCCAGACTTCCCTCTCGCATCTTTTTTTTTTAAGCGACGAGCCACCTGCTGTGCCTGTTGCGATCTGCCTCACCAGATTTGTTCAGCGGAAGGTGTCACGTTCGGGGACTGCCTCGGCATTGAGACATTCTGTGATGGCCTGTTCAGACGACTCCTCCATTGTCATCAGTGTTCTCAGAAGGGAGATGTGACATTTATATATACCCCAATACACACAAATACTTCCCATAACATATAGCTAATATAAGGTGCCATTTTTATATGGATACTTACACATGTTTATTGTTTTATATATATATATATATATATATATATATACACATATAATATAATATAATAATATATATACATACACACATACATATATATATATATATATATATATATATATATATATATAAATCCAACTTAAAACTGCCTATTATGGTCAGCACCACACATCACCAGGCTGGGTTAAACCATAGACATTTGACATTTTTAGGTTTTTGAGTGCAGACACAGATTTTTATAAAATTGAGGTTATCCTTATGGGGACCAAAAAAAACATGTCCCCAAGAGGAAGAAAATAACAGGTTTTTATCACACTGTGGGGACATTGGGTCCCCACAACGTAATATAAACATGACCACACATACACTCACACACACACACACACACACACACATTAATTTCTATAGGAAAAACTCAATGACAACAATGACAACCTTAACCCTCACTCATTCCATCATACCTTATTGGCTATTTAGAGACACAAGTTAACCTAACTGCGTGTCTTTGGACTATAGTAGGAAACCACGTCAGGGGAAAACATACAGAGTACACAAAAGAAAGCAGAGGTTATATTTGAACCCGCATCCTTGCCGTGCACAAATGAATAAATTACCTGAAATACGATGGTTCAAAAATATTACTTAATCATGTTATTTTATTAGTATTTTGGAATAACGGAGATTGGGTCCTAACTCTGATGGTTTATGATATTTTGCTAGAGTGCCACCAGGGCTTCCACACAAAAAAGTTTCAGAGTTCTGCCTTCTTCAGTATGTGTTTTCTGAAGTACAACTCTTTGTTTATAGGGATAAAACTATTGCACTAACATAATTAGCTAACAGGCATCTGATCAAGATCGTACCCAATTAGTGGTATTCATTGATTAATTGCCATGCCTCCAAGGCATCTGTAAGACTCCACGGGAAATCATAAGACAAGTCGGACAATCCTAGAAAGCATATTCTAACATTTCAACATACTATACAGTTTGATTATCAACTAATATATCTAGGCCAGTAGGTGCATTACTGCCATTAATCCACTGGGGTGTTTTTAAGTTTACTGATTCCAGATTACGGGTTATTCTTTAGTAACAATAGTAACAATTTAGTAACAATCAGTAAAGCATCATGCTATCATTTGTGTATTTGTTTTTTGTACAATTCTTCAGCACCTCTGGGTTTTTGAAAAGTATATGTTTAAAGTTGATTTAAACAAAAATATCAGAATGGCATTCTAAATGGTCTCGGTTTATTTCTGCTGCTGAGTTTGTACTGAATAAAAGCACATGTAGCACTTTGGGGCACGTTATCACTATATGTGAAATATTTAAAATTATCAAGGCTTGTCAGACTACTTGAAACTTGGCTGAGAGGCCACAGACAGAGGATTAATCACAAACTCAGTTGCTGTGTTCGTTTGTGTGTGTGTGTATTTAAATATATATATATATACATATACCAAGTAAAAAGGTATATATATATGCATGTGGAATGCCTTTTTACTTGGTCTTTTATATAAATTGCTTGTGAGTTTTAAGCCATACAATAATCAGTTGCTCATATAATTCCACCATCTGGCTTGAATCTGATAAAGGGGCTAATTAACTGGGAACCCTCAGTGTATTCAAGAAAAAAAAGACTGTCAATATGTTATTTGTACTGAGCAATAGAGAAAAAAGGGTTACCCTGTCATGGGTAAGCATTTCACCCCAGGCTGAAGTGGGGCATATATTTGACTTACAGTAAGTTACTGAATGAAGAAGTAGTCATTTAAATGTGATGTGAAATATTCTCAATTTAACTTTTCTCAAAATTAACCCAGTTGCTAACAGCACTAGCAAATTTAATCAGAAAGATTTTGAGTGCATTTTTAAAGCTTCACAACTATTATAACTCATTTAAAATTATGTATTCATTATATTTGAGTAATGATGTGGGTAACATTTATGAAAAATGTTTATATAGTTTGAACAATAGCAAATACATACTCCTAGGCAATCAAAATTTAAAATATGAATAAGGCAAACAGACTCCAATATTAATGTATTTGTTTGCATATATATACGTCATTTTTTACAGCTTTTCTCTTCTAATGACTTGGAAATTACAGAACACTTTACAATATAAAGATCTATAACAAATATATAAATGAAGAAATCAGAGTGTCATGAGAATGAGAAACTAGGGTACTTGGAAGTCTACTTTTATATAAGAATATTTAAAAGCACATCTATGCTCATAAAGTAACATTTGCCATTGTAAACTGAATTTTTACTGTCACTCTTGTTCACTGTAATTGATCTAGATGTCAGAATGCCAGAGCCATTATGAATATTCATTGCTGAATCTCAAACCAAACTTACTACCTCTACAAAGACTTTGCATATTCTTCAAACTTGTGATATTCATGGTCTAGTGGGCAGGCCACTTCCCAGTGTGCTCGAACAGCTGCTTAGATGCTGACCCGTACCAAAAACAGGGTCTTGAAAATAACCCTTTGCCAGAGCACTGTCAATTTTGCAGCTACATATAGACCGTTGGATGTCCTATTACGCAGCCTTAGCTATCACTGCATGAATAATATAGCATAATATAAAAT